>JBBPCX010059863.1:0-14235 GCA_037974365.1 Hydrocynus forskahlii | reverse complement strand
CGATGGTCTGAGTGTGTGACGGTGTGTAGACGGACGATGGTGTGACGGTGTGTAGACGGACGATGGTCTGAGTGTGTGACGGTGTGTAGACGGACGATGGTGTGACGGTGTGTAGACGGACGATGGTCTGAGTGTGTAACGGTGCGTAGATGGATGATGGTCTGAGTGTGTGTTTTGATTGGCCGGTCAGTAGACAGCGCACACGCCGCGAGATGATCGTCCTAAATTTCTGATATTGTCAGAACATAATCGTAGGTTGCTGTGTTTTTGGTCGCTGTGACGACGGCAGTCTTTGAACCCCTCTCACAGAACGACATAGGACCACCATTTAGGAGCCACAACCAAAGAAATTCCTACGAATATTTCACGATCGAATCTTTCATCTGGAACAGACAATATTGGATTAAGCAATGTCGGATGCAACCTGGGTTTTATTTACTTTATTTATTCATTTTGCTGTGGTTTCCAGTCAGTCGAAAGCAGCCTGGAATGCTGGTCTTATGGTTTAAGAAAAGAATGAAGCCTTTTCACATGACTCAGACCTTTACATGAAACAGGAAGCCTATAAACCATCCCTTATTTGAAGATGAGGCTACACTGCACTTAAGCCTCATTGTACCGCCTTCAGAAAAGTACAGTCTTCATGCCTTCCCTGTGCATTTTATATATGCTGTTTTGTAGGACATTGATTACAGTGTTCTGAAGTTATCATGCCACTTGTCTTGGAAGCTCTACCTAAGACCTGCCAGGTTAAGCAGTAGAAAATTATTTTATATGACCTAAGACCCGGTGGGAGGGAACAGTGTCAGTTTTTACAGAACCCGAGGCCTTTTAGCAGTTAGAGATTTTACAGAATCTCTACCTGCTAAACATCTCTGATCTCAGCAAGTCAAGTAAATCAAACACACTAAAGGTCACATGGCCGTTGACCTGTTCTTTTATTTTTAATATCAGAAGGAGTGTCTCTTTTTGCACGTCTTTGTTCATAACACATTTCTTTCTCCGTCCATTCTTCTCTGTGTCTGGACTGAACTGTGATTAGACGAGTTCTCCGTCACCCGCCTGGGAACTGATATTGTGTGGCTTGGCACTGAATCCATGCAGTTGTTCTTTTTTTTATGTTGCACTTCTGCAAAACCCCTATTGTTGCCTTTTAAAAAGACGTTTCCACACCACTCAGCATCTCACTTCAGGCAGGAAGCCCAACGCATGGCCTTGTGATTATGACAGGCCTGTGTGGTGGATTGCATTGTGAGATTTAGTTTCGAGGCCTGGAGTTACATAAGTGACTGGTCATTTCTAGTCTCACAGAAGTGTCAGTAGTGCCTTTGTGTGGTGAAGTCACGCAGCGCTACATGTTTTAAGGCTGATATCATTAGTCATCATTGCAGCTGCTCTGCTGGGACCTGCCACACCTTTTGGCAAGAAACATTTGATCAGAACGGTGGTACAAACCACTAGGAACTTTACCATGCAGACAGGAGGTGAGTTGGGTTGTTGTGTGTTGGGTTACTTCACAGTGTGTGTTGGGTTACTTCTACTCCAAGCTTTAGTTTTACACACACACAGCTCAGGAATGTCAGTAGGTGTGATTTCTTTGCAGGTTTTTGAGTTCAACATCGTGGTCTACACTCCACCCATACATCTCTCCTTTTTTTTTTTTTAAAACCAAAAAGTCCTCTGGTAGAAGACGGACAGACCTCCTGCCGTACTCTCTGAGACGGCCGTTTAAAGTCAGCCGTGTCTCCTCAGAGAGTTTTGTACATAAAAGGTCAGAACTGACTCGACGCTTGGTTCATTTTTTTGCAAGTAGTGCCTGCTGGCCTGTTTGGGGGACGTTGCTAGGCAGCATGAGTGTGTTGGTAAACAGCGGCTGGAGCTCCTGGCATGGTGTTCCTGCTCCATGTCTCCAGCATCAGGCATCAGTGAGTCACGTGCAGCCAGTCGCCGTACAGCGGGTACAGCGGGTACACCATGACCCACAGTCTGGCCTGGTGTGTGCACGTGTCTAAAACTGGACGAGCCACTCCTTTACCACTTGTCTCTCTCTACCCATCTTCTCTAATGTTCATCTGCCAAGAATCCAGCACTTGTGATCCTGTTCTGACTTCAGTTGCTGGAAATTGAAGTGTCTCCTTTGAATGTGAGAGTAAATAATGGAACACAGTTGACCCCCTAAGTTCGCGGGGGTCACGTTCCAAGAGCACCCGTGAACTGTGGAAGAACCGCAAATTTATGTGGTTAAAAAAAATGCCTTTTTATAGTGTAAACCCTAAATATGCCTCCAAATATGCTCCCAAAACACTTCAGTTTCATTTAAAACTCCGCTTAATACTTAACCCTTAAAGAAAATGTGAAGGTAAACCTGTATTCATACTATACAGTTTACACTGAACTCCTGCAGTGCTAGAATGTAAATACAGATGTTACCCCTGTATAGACTGTACTGTAATTCATGCATGAGGGTTTTCTTTGTTATAAGCAGGTAAATACAGTACTAAATTAATTTATTTACAGTAATAAAAATACAGGGCTTTAAGAAGAACAAAATGAAAAACACAAGAACATTCAGAGAAACAATCGAGACGCTCCACACTGAAACTGTTCTGATGCAGGAATTCTGGACGGCAGCTGCCAGAGACGCGTCACAGTGCAGCAGCCAGTAGACAGTTGCTTTGTGTCTCTTGACGGTACTAAAAAATAGTTATTTTAGTTGGAAGTTTAGCTGAATTTATGTAAATGTTTGTTACAAAATTAGTCAATTATATTTTTCTTCATTTAGCAATAAAATGCATGAAAAATTATATATTGCCACGGAGGATGCAGAGGATGTTTGCTGTTTCTGCGAATTTGCTGGAGTTTACTGCTCCTAACATCCCAATTTCACAAAGAAATATGGGGATCCACAGATACACAGGAGGATTTGTGGGCTGTCATTACTAATGCAATCATATCATGTGTGCCGTGTCACTACTTATTATGTGCAATAACGGACCGATCTAGAATTTGTGTTCATAGTAAACTGCTTCAGCTGTAATTTTATTTTTCTATAATAATTATATCCACCTCTCTTTCTGACCAGTGTTTTTTGTACATAACATTGTGTATTTAGTACTGAGCATTTTCTGAGGTTTGTTTTGACTCTATGCTATATTTTATATTGTTCTTGTCTTTGTGTCTGTGGATTCATAGCATAAGCAGTTTCTCCCCTGGTCCTTTCTGCCTCTGATACTGTTTTAATGTAACCGGAGTAAAGGATGCTGCCTCTTCAGATGAGCTTCCTCTAATCATTAAGATAAGATAAGAGCTTTATTGTCCTTAAAATTGTGTAAGCATACTTGAGAAATTGTTTCTCAACTCACAGTGCAGTGGAATATGAAAAGAAAGCCACAACATATACACATACATAATATAGAGTAAAACTATAATAATAAAGGTTCATCTAAAATAATTTAATTAAAGTAATTTAAAAGAATTTATCCCTGTCCACTACTCCGAACCACTTTTTTATTTATGGAGGAGGGCTTAGTTTATTAATATTATAAGAATGGATGCTGATGAGAACTTTTTTTCTCCTCAGTGGTCGGTGTACCGATGTGCTGGTTCAACAGAGAAATAGATGTTCACTGATTCTGGACCCAGCTAACATCTGCTCAAGTAGTTAGCCTCCTGGTCTGTGCACTTTTTAGTCACTTAAGTCCTTTGCCTCCTCCTCTGAAGTGGGTTTGGTTCACTTCCAGTTCTTCCCTGTCCTGCTGCCTGTTTGTATGGTGTAGTTTCTTAACCCTTCAGCAGGGGAATTTTTTTTTTACAGTTCTACGCATTTTGCTTGTGTGTTGGTATTCTGCACAAAAAATTTAAAGTCCGTTACTGCTGTGAATATTTCTTGTATGTGCTCCAGTTGTGCCACCCGACCGCTGATCAGTTAAATATCTCCTCATCTATGACGAGGTTCACTTCGATGCTGGTGTCACTTGTTTAACTCTGACTTGTTCGACAGGTTGATGGTTTGTTGTACGATAGCACAAGCTGTGCTATAGTAGTTATGAATGAATGTAGGGGAACGATAAATACTCCATAATGATTTATAACGGCAACAGTTTAGCAGGAACATTCGCTGGGATTACTTTCGTATATCAAGTGGCTCAATAGTTGCGCAAAATGTAAAAATGAGTTTTACACCGTCAAAAAAACCCCCAAAAAGTATAAAAATGGTTGTGTATCAGCTATAATCTTGAAACGCCATTAGCGTTACATCCTTTAGCTGCAAATGTGTAGTTTATGGGCTTGGGGTGGTATTCCACAAGGGGATAGTGACATTATAGGCACTTGCCAAATGTATAGAGGACCCGTGCTGTACCTAAACTGCACTGTGATGGTACTGAACTTGATTTTCCAGTGTATCTCAGTCTGCGTCAGCAGCTCAATTCTCTCCACACAGTTTATGGCCTGTCGTCCCAAAACCGTGTCCATGGAGTCGAACCAGTGGAAAGTTTTTCTGTCAGAACTGCTTTGGTTATTGTGCTCTCTTAGTATTTATAGTCTTGTTTTATTTTTTTTTAATTATTTTGTTATACTTTTTCTTGGCATTGTTTAGTTGTGCAATGGGAGCCTGACCCAGATAACTAGTTTAGTGATGTCCTGGATTACCTTCACGTTTCTCACAGTGTTAAAAATAAATGTGCTAGCGTAGTAGAAAACTCCCACTGAAATGTATCTAGCTCAAACAGACAGTCGTGCTTATACATTGTCAACTTCCCAGTCGTTAATTTGTACTTCCATTATTTTTTCGGTGCATTAAAACAACAGTGCCCTCTTTCTATGTTGTGATGAAATTTCGAACAATCACAGAGCAGAGATGCAGTCGGCTCGGCTGCAGCCCACGTAGCCCTGCCGTCGAGCAGCTCTGGCATGGGTCACTTTGTAATGGATAACCATTCATTCACAGTACAGTACGGTTCCTTGTGCCAGTGGAAAAAGGACATACGTGACAGGTGGTGCTACTTTAAACGCCAGTCTTTTTTGCCTCCTCGCATTTCTTTTGCTCTGTGGGAATAGACCACTCGAGCTGTGCCCCCCTCCAGGCTTCCCTGGTGGAATTGTGCAAGTTCAGCCAACAACCCAGGCGGTTCCCTTGCTTGTACTCAGCGTTTACTTGGCAAGCATATGGTGCTGTGAGGATTTGCCATCGGCAGGCAGTTCTATTTAATTGAACACTTTTGTGTCCCCTGGCGAGGCCCCCCTCAATTAGCCACTTCACACACTTGAATGCTGCCATTTATCTCCAGTTAGTTCTTTCCTTATTGTTGAGTATTGATGGTGCACTTGTTGCCCATAATTTTAGCTTAATTAAGTAATTTATTAATGAAGTTAACATCAGGTGATTCTCATCACAACCTGAGACTTGGAAGCTGTGGCTGTTTGACATATTAAGACATGAGTATCCGACTTGTGGGCCTTACATGACGTTGATCCACCATTAACATCTCTTTGGAGAGTGAGATTTATTCATGGCTTTGTCTTCTTATTATAGTGAAAGAGAGGGATATCATAAAGAACCTGCTCTGAGTTGCGATGAATCATGACTTTGGAGTAGACGGATGGGTTCGGGCTGTTTCAGCAAGAAAGATAAAGCATGAACCTCTGTGTTTCTTCACTTGACCGCCGTGCCGGTGCAGTGTATAAGGTGGATATTTCATAGAATGCTTTTGGTGTGGAAGACCTGAGATTGACAGATGCTTTTCTTGGTTGTAAGTCTGGCAAGACTGAACAAGATTCCATGTTCACACCTTCAGAGAACTGAACACAACACCCTTCCCCCCCCCCTTCCTAAATCAGTTTTTCCTGGGTGTTTCTTGGTTTTAACCTTCAATCCTGTGGCATGAACTTCTCGCCCCTGCCTCTAATCTCCCATGTTCTCATTCCTGTGTGCGGAACAATTGCCAGCTTGTTTTTAAGTGTTGTTTTTGGACTCTCCCTATTATTTTATGAACTAGAATAGAATGGAAACCAGTGTTGAAGTCAACTCAATGTAGCTTGTCCTGAAATGGTTGTCAGTAGCCATTCTGAACATCCCTTATTTGGACAACAGACATTTTGTCAACCTACTAGCTGAATGGATGGTTTATCCCATGTTCTGAAGAAGCTTTGTCTCTACTCACGCTAACCTTTCAGTTCCTTTTTGGGTCTACATGTCCAACAGTCTTCTGTGCTAACTGCCAAGCATCTCACATTCACAAGGCCAACCAAGAGGAAATGAGTTGGGGTCAGAATTAGGAAGTGGCCCCGTTTTTTCGTTTTCATGGTATCCAGACCTTCTGACTTGGTATTAGGTGACATTTTAGTATAAGGGGAGTCTTATAGCAGAACCCTTGTGGTGGGCTGCCTGTCGTGGCTGGGGAAGCACACAGTGAAGGTTTAGAATAAAGCCCCCACAGTGCACTTGGCTTATGTTTGTTTTTCTTTAATAGACCAGTAATCGTTTTGAAGCTGAAAGAGCCCACTTGGCCAGTCATGGTTAATTAAAAAATACCATTTGAGATGGGAGGTGGAGCAGATGGTAAATACTTTCAGTTTCTTTATATTCTTTTTCTTAATGGCTGGAAAAAAGTATAAAGCAGTTTGATCGTGACATCATCTGGATGCGAGCGATTGAGGGACTATGTTCTTGAACAAAATGGATTTAAGTGGAAAGTCAGGGAAGACCCTTGTACACAAAGTCAGGAAAGACCTTGTTACCTTACCCCCTTTGGTCGTTTTTCCACCGCATGAAATACTGAAACCTTTGGCAGGAAAAAGATGGAAGTGTGTGTTGTTTTTGGTTTTTTTTTTTTTGCCCCATTGGCCACTGATATTTATAATGAAGTTCAAGTTTTATGCTTATTCTACAAGCTCAGGATAGTTAACCATAGGACCTAATGGAGGGTGCTCTCCTGGTTTTGGTAACAGCTGAAGTTTAATTTATACATCTCTCTCAAATCCAAGAACACTTTACATAGTTACAACAAAACATCCAGATAGTAAACTCACAACATTTACTACACAACAAGAAGACTTTTCAGACACAGTTATTACCAGAGTAAGGAAAATCAGGTCCAGAGAGTAAAACTTCTTCCCAGGATTTTGTTTGTTCCACTCACCTGCATCCAGCAAATGCTTATTTGAGGTGACTAGAGAGAAGCCAGGTGGTTGGAACAAAATTCTGGGGAGGATTTTTACTCTCTGGACCTGAATTACCAAACTGGTTATTACACAGGGAGACGTTGGGACTTAAGGTGACTCTCTAGAATTCTGAAATAGAAGTATCCACTCTTGTGGAAATACTTCATCAGATAAAGAGTTCACTAAAGTGACGAAAGCTCATTACTAAGCCAACACAATAGGCATTATGCTAATCTCAGCAGAGTTATTTTTTTCTCGTGATTTCACATTCGACAGAGTAAAATATACGCTTTGCTTGATTCTGCGAAACATTTGGATGAGTAAACTTCATTTTACCACAACTAATGTTGCATATTGTAGCGCCAGACTCTTTCTCCTGACTCTACATGCAGAGGTACAATATGTAGTTTCATATCAACCAATAAGTTAAGCATGCAAGGTCGCTAATTAGCCAGATTAGATGTTTTGGAGTGACCAAAAGTATAATAAAATCGTTGAAGTCAGTGCCCAGGCTCCAGACATCTCAAGCAGGTGGCAAATGAACTCGAAGTAGAACTGTGAGGTGGGAGCAGCCGAGGCAGCAGCTTGGCATGTGACCAAATATGAAGGTTTATCAGGAAACAAAGTCCACATTATCTGCTTGAGTCACACTGATCACCACACCCGCTAGCATGAGCCACTTCCTGATTGTTCCTCCTTCCTTTCAGTAGTGGAGGGACCATCTGTGGTTAACATCAGTCATCAGAAATCCATTTCAATCTCAAATGGAGGAAAAGGTCTGAATGAATCAGAAGGTGGTCATGAGTTTACATCATGCCTGAGGGTTACTAGAATAAAATGATCTGCCAGGAAAGAGACTTCTGATGCTGGGGAGTCCAGAAAATATGGGGTATTGCCAAAAGTATGACCATCACACCTGCGTGAGTTCGCTGTACGTCCTATTTCAAAACTGTGGACATGGAGTCCGCCCTCGTCTGTTCTGCTACAACAGCCTCCGCTTATCTGGGCACTCACGTCGGATGAGAGTTTCCAATGGACTAAACGCTGTTTGAACCCTACCATAATGCACTGAAAGCTGCCGTACCATCATACACTCCTCTGTTTTACTTCCCACAATACCCTTTACCTGCCTGAACATTTTATGGCTGGTAGTCCCGACTTGTTAACCAGTTTAGAGTGAGGAACGTTTTTCCCTACCTATTTTTGGAAAAGCATTCTATCTCAGTTGAAAATACAGCAGATGTTGTGAAACAATTACAGAGCTATTGTTGCGATGGCTCTTTGTTAAGCTCCTGATATTGCAGATGCTTTTCTGGTGGCTGTAGTTGCATTACGCCATGTGGCGCTTTTTTTTCCCCTCTTGCGTTTGAGCACGTCCAGCCCCAGTTGTTGTGGTTGGCTATCTGTTGTTTACATTGGGAGGCGTCACATTCTCTGTGCTCCAAGCCTGAAATTATGATCTTCAATCTCAGATTTGTTTTAGAAGCGGAGCGAGACGATTGGGTGACAAATAGGATAAAAAAGGAGGTTGATGTTGAGGTTTATATGGACACAGCTGTTTTGCTTTGGTGGGTGTAATGTGCCTGAACAAGGCTTTATTTTCCATAGCTTTCCACAATTCGATGTTGATGACTCCACCTGGTGCAGGCGCTGACACATTGAGCCTGCTTCACTTTGAACTCCTCAGCTACTCCCTTTGAAATGGATTTCATCATTGTACTGTGTGTGCGCTGGTTTACTTTGACCCATGTAACACAAAATGAACATGCACAGATAGGTGGATGCTCTGTCATTATGCTTTTCTAGGAGGATGTCATCTATACCTACCTTTTTTATTCAGGTTTGGGCTTGTCCTGTCTGGGTCAGACGTGAACTTGTAGTTTCTATGTTAAGCTACATTAACCCTAAAAGTGAACAATTACAGTTGCGCTTTGAATGTAAGGCTGCAGATGTTGCCAAAGGTGCAATAAACATCACAGTCCTGTACGCAGAAGTTGCAAAAGTAATAGGTTTTAAGGCTGGCCGAGGGAAAAACTACATCGTAGTGTAAGTTCACTTTCAGTCAGAAAAGGAGACGACTGTGACGAAGTCTGATTAGATTTTTGCTTCTTGAAATTTGCGAGGATGAAACAAATAATTAGTGTGATTGCGTTCTTCATTTTTTTTCAGTTCTTTTTATTGCTTGGAACTGGGCACTGCTTTTTGTCCTACAATTATTGAAATATTTGCACTGGTTCTATGTTCATTAATATCTGGTGTATTGCGGACGCATACAGCTTATTGATCGATTGGTCGGGGTTAGAGTATTGATTATTTAAAATAAATCATATCATTCCTTGTAGAATGCTCTGAGATTGTGGAAGAGAAATCGGCCGCTAAACGCACAGCGTTAGATGAGACGAGCCCCGTGACCGGAATTAGTCAAAAGTGCATTTGTTTGACTGATTACGTTTTTTTGTTCAAGCAAACTTTTTTTTTTAAATCTCTTTTGCTGCTATGTTGTTTTTTGGCGCACATGGTTTGCTTTGGGTGCCTCTCGACAGCGCCATAGCAACCACCTAGTAACAACCACAGCAACTGCGCAATCAGTTGGAATTCTCTCACGGAAAGGCAGTGTAGTTTCAAGACACAAATCTCTCAGTCTCTCTCTGTTTTTCTTGTGAGTTAAGCTGGTTTACTGAATGAAGAGCCAAGTTCCTCTTCCAAGGCTAACTGGGTGCTTCAGATTTGTTGCCACCGTGTTTCATCAAATGTTTCCATTACACTGTAAATGGAGCAGCGTTCAAAAACTCTGAACGTAATGCTGTACCATTTTTAGGTGGAAACTTTTAAGAACTTTGACTTCTTAAAGACAGAAAGAGCTTCAGCCAGTTAAAGCACTGTAGAAACAGAACTGTTCACTGATTGTGTTCTAAACACTTGCAGAAAACCTGTTTTATTTGAAAATGTTTGTTTAAAATAATTACTAAGGACAATTCAACAGTCACTGGATAGAAGCAGGGGCGTGTCCCAAGTCTGCAGTCTTGAGTTTGAAGCCTGCTCCCCTTTTTCCCAAACAAGAGGACTGAATTTTATAACCTGGCTCCTTGTTGTGTTTGGTTGGAGATCTTGACTGTATAGCCGCTTTTTTTGTTTGTTTATTTATTTTTCTTCCTTCCTGCAGATATGTTCAGACGAGTGGTGCGGCAGAGCAAGTTTCGGCACGTGTTTGGCCAGGCAGTGAAAAACGACCAGTGCTACGATGACATCAGGGTGTCACGGGTCACGTGGGACAGTGCCTTCTGTGCCGTGAACCCCAAATTCGTTGCGATTATCGTGGAGGCCAGCGGCGGTGGAGCCTTCCTCATCCTGCCCCTTCACAAGGTAAGGGTCGGGGAGTCCAAACCAACAGATTGCTCTGGATTCGAGCAAACTTGGCGGCGATGTTGTGATTTTGTGAGTTTAAATCTGCAGCGTTGCCGTTCTCGCGGTTCGGCCTCGGCGAGGTATCTGTGTACAGGCGGTTTGCACACAAGCACCAAGTGCCTTTGTAAGCACAGAGTGTGTTGCAGTGTTTTTGAGGTTTGGACTCTTAGGCTGGGTTTACTGCAGAGAGAGATACTCGAACGCTTCAAATTGCACGTTAGCCAGACACCACTTCACCCACAGGACATGAGGAGATGTCCCTCTTTCCCTCTTCTCCTTTTTCTGCCTTGTTTTCCCCTCTTCTCTTGAGTGTTGTATTACAGAGACAAAAGCTGACTTTTCCTAGGGAGCTTTGAAAGTTGAAGAGGAAAAATAACATTTCACCTTTATTATTAATAATCTTTTTTATTTATACAGCGCCTTTCTCAAACTCAAGTTCGCCCTCCAAATAATCGAGACAGAACAAGAAACAGCTTTAACAGAGAGTAAACATTAAACAGTTCCCCAAAACATATTACAGTAGGAGGAAATAATAAATAGAGCAGAATCAAGAGTGAGGAGAAGAGGCGCTGAGAGAAAAGAGTTTTTGAGTTTTGGTAGCATTGTGGAGATTCTGAAGGAGGGAATTCCACAGTTTGGGAGCCACAGCACTAAAAGACTTAAGTGATAAACGTGAAGAACAGGAGTAAATGAGTGAAGTAATTCAGTGAGAAAATGGGGAGCAGAACCATGGGGAGCATTAAAGGTAAAGAGAAGCAGCTTAAACTGAATACGGTATGATCTGAGGAGCCGGTGTGGTTTGTGGAGAAGTTGGAGATGTTCAGATGACTTGGTAAAAACGAAACACCAGAAACGTCCTCCTTGGAATGGATGTGCCAGAAAACTCATTTAACTGAGGAGCTAATGTATGTTAACTATTTCCCCTTCTCCTCTCTCAAAGCCTCCAGTCCTGATGTCTGATGGACAGAAACCATATATCTTCTGTTTGTTTTCGTTGACTTTGTTTTGTCCAGATCTCTAGTGGTTGCCTTCTGAGTGCCACAGTACTGATTTTTTATTTTTTTTCCCCCCCCTTCAAGTTCCCCTTCAGGAGCGAAAGGGTGATGCTTCTCGCTCAGTGATGTAAGCAGATCATGTTTCTTAATGGTTGTCACTAGAGATGGGGAAAAATGGATTTCCCAAGCAATTGGCCAGTCTGCTGTTGGATCAGAGTGATGGTCTTGGGGCTTCCTCAGGGATTCTGTAACCCCAGAACTTAATGCACCGCTCTGACTGACCCACCCGGAGATTCTTCATCATAACAAAGATGAAGATTTGCTTGTAGTCACACCTAATTGTGCCCGAGCCTCTGACTTTCCTTTGTAGTGTAATCCTTCTGCCCGTATTCGCGCTTGTGGTTCCTCTTGCCGTGTAAAGTTTCTTCTCCAGATCTAACCAGGTCTCTGTCTCAGCCGTTGGATGACGGTGTCTACACGCAGCGTCCAGATGGTTCGTCCTTGTGAGGGATGTAAATGCTGATATTTTGAACAATGGTTTGTGTAAAGCAGAGCAGCTGAAGGACTGCAGCTCCGGGTTTAGAAGGATGCGCGTCATTCAAGAAGGTCAGGAATGTAAGAGTCAGAATCAGAAAATATTGATCCCTGAGGAAAGTGCTTATGTACAGTCACACAGGGACAAAAACAATGTTGAAAGTCTGAAATGAAGGTCAGACCAGAAAATGTGCCTGAGATACATTATTCAATGTTCACAAAATGCCAGGGTATAAATACTATAGAATTATAACTTACTGCTGAGTAATTTAATAATAACACAAATAGTGAATAGGAGTACCAAGTCCATTATTGCACGTAAGAGACCAGTAGTAGATCAGTAATATCGGTGCTATTGCACATGGTAAGACTATTGCTGTACATAATGTTGCAATATGATATGTAATAAACTGTTGTAAGATCAACAACAAAGGTTCTCTTATTGGAGGAAGAAGCAGAGTTCCTGGGTGAAGAATAAGTGGAATGTATCACTTTTTCCTTTTCTTTCTGTTGAAGCGTGATGGTTCCAATCTGTGATCTGAAACTCGATTGACTTCACTTTGTTTACACTCCCTCAGTGAGCGAGTGTGTCAGACTTAATAGGGAAAAGGAAATTCGCATTTTTCCAGCTCAGAGAGGCTAATGATCAGTTCTTTCCACAGTTTTATCCCAGCTTATAAGCAAAGAAGAGTTCGGTACACATTTCTTTATCCAGGTGTAGTCGATTGGCTAGGACACGTTCAGTTTTGGACTGGAGCTAAGAGGGAAAAAACACTTGAGCAGTTTCCAACCCCTGCAAGACTCTCTGTCCTCTCTAGACATGGACGGAACTTCAGGCCGCCTGGACTTTCAGCTCCGGGGCAGAACTATGGGAGTGAACGTCCAGCAGCACAGACTGCCGTCTCGGCTGAGCGGCTGCGTTTCGGCGCTCCAGCCGTCTCTGGTGGTGACACGCGTGTGATTTACCGGGACGGGTTAGAGTGGCTGCAGCGACGCTGACAGGCCAGACTTCAGCCGTTGATTAGAGGGAGCTGCAGTACGAGCATGACACACGAGACGCGTTTGGCACCCCGCTGGTGTACTGAGGCCTGTCATCAACATCACACACACACACACACACACACACACACATGCACAGTTCTAAAAACATGACAGAAACACATATAGAAAGCCTTCTGGTATAATCATGTAAAAGTACTGTTTTTTGTTATGCAGTCATTAAGAAACAACTTACTAAGAATAGAATTTTTTTTGTCATTCATATTATATAACCTGTACACATACGTACACACAGTACACACACATGACAGAAGTAAATCTTGGGCTTTCTGGTATAATCATGTAAAAGTACTGTTTATTATATCGTCAATAGGAAATAACTTTATATAGGAATTCTGTTTTTTTGTTTTCTGTATATAATTACATAACTTTTTCTCTCTCTCTCACACAAATATATAAATATTCTGTCCCTTGACTCTGAATTTGCCATGTGTGTGCTTATCCGTTAGGCTGAGCTGAGACCCGTCCATCTGTCCGCTCCCCTGATTCAGGCTGAAGAGATAAACTGGGCCTGTTGGTCTGGATTGAAAATGCGTCAGCAGTCTGCCTTGAGGTGCTGCTGCGTTTAGCACGTTCAGTTTCGGTTTCTGATCGTTACAGCTTTGCATGTTTTCGCCTTTTTCTTACACAAGCTGCGAGTGTGTCTTCGTCACGCCTTGATTGAACTCCATGGTGTGTTTTGTTGGAACGGAATGAGAACCAATGAGGAACTTACCAACATGTTTATTATGCTAATGAGCCCACAGTCTTTCTTGGGGAAACTAAATGTTTGATTATGTTGCTGTGCTGGTTTATGTAGAGCTTGTGATTTGGTGAAGCTCAGGGTTCAAAGCAACAGAGGGTTTTAACTCCACATCCTGATTTGTGTCCTACCGCTCCAGATTGCTGGTTAACTGGTGCATCCTCAGTTGCGTTTATTGTGGAGAATTAATTATACCAGCCTTATTAATAATGATTCACTGACATTATATCATTCTATCCTCCCCCTACTCTCTGTGTGTGTCTGTGTGTGTGTCTGTGTGTGTGTCTGTGTGTGTGTCTGTGTGTGTGTGTCTGTGTGTGTGTCTGTGTGTGTGTGTGT
>JBBPCX010059762.1:0-14242 GCA_037974365.1 Hydrocynus forskahlii | reverse complement strand
TATATACACACACACTCAGAATAAGGTAAATTATCCCTAATTCACAAATCTGAAGAAAACATTCATTAAATTCATATTTTTCCTTCCTGTTAAAGACAATATACTGTAGTTCTCCTTAAAGCCCCGCCAGGCTAAGCTAATGAATGAAATAACCCCAAAATTTTACAAACACTTCAGGAATGCTTTTAGAAGGGCATGTTTGTGAATCAGTGATTTGCCAGGTTTCAAATTGATGGACCTATTGAACACAGCACACTGGTTTCTTCCAACATTACATATACAGTACTGTGCAGAAGTCTGCCATTTATAGTATTAGTGCCAGCAAAAACACATTTAGAATTAGAATAAATGCAAACAAACAAAGCAGTCAAAAGAATCAAGTTTTTTTTCCTAAAAAGCAGTTGCAATTTTGAGAGCTGGTTAGAACACAGCTTTAGCTCCAGATTTCTGCTCTATGCCTCCAGTTACTGCTTGGATTTATAAAATTCCATAAGCACAACACCCAATTTTTCTAAATAATTAAAAAGAGCCAACCCAGTTATTTAATGGAAGCTACAAGAAAAACTGGGCTTCCATGAGTAAAGGGGTCTAGAAATGATTAAGTGAATACATTGACAAACATAAAACTGACATTTTCTGCATTGATGTTATTTGTTTATTGTAATATTAGTGTTTTAACACTAACTTACCACTACTGAACAGTAGTAAACAGCTTTTAGGTAACATTTATTCAGACTTTCTCACAGTACTGCATTTCACTGAGTATCAGTGAGTGTGAAAGGAAGCCTAGTTTGTACTTGCTGAGAGGGCAGACTACTCACTTGAGGGCAGACTGTATCCTGAGCTGGTGGGGTTAGCGGGGCTGGCTCCTGCAGCAGTCGCTGTGGGAGTTGGGAGGTTAAGAAGGCCAGGGAACTGGAAGGGCAGAGAAACAGGCACCAGCCCCCCAAGCATCCCAAAACCAAGTGGCAAATTTGGGGCTCCTGAACCCAGTAGAGCTCCACTGGCCGAGGACACCTGCAGAGAAAAACAAAATACAGCTCTGACTGCTCAGAAACTGCTTATCTTACAACTGCACAGACACAAAGACAAGAAAATAGACAATAAAGTCTAAATAAATCCAATAAAACCGCAGAAAATACTCAATATGACATACACTTACAATAACTTACAATTGAGTGAGTTACTAGTAATACAAATGGTGGTTAAGAGTATGTTATTGCTCATAATAAAGTACAAATTAATATTCCATTGGTGGCTGATTATCATCAAGAACGCACTGGACATGTACCTGCGGTAGCTGAGAAGCCACTGCTGAGGAAACCGATGCCATTGCCTTAGTGCCCTGACTGACCCCGCCTGCGGGCCTCTGCCTCTGTCCAGGGTTGGCAGAGCCAGCCGCAGGCAATGAACTGGTCTGCGTGGGCTTCGCGATGGAGGAAGGAGTGCTTGTGAGGCTGCCGCTATTCACCTGAGAAGAATTCTTCTGCTGCCCTAAAGGGGAGTTAAAACTGGCCCCGACACCTGAGAACCCCGAGTGGAACCCTGGACTTTTAGAGGAGTACTGGTGCACACCGGGTAACGCATTTGTTCTAAGAGTGGGGGATTGGGTGGAAGAGCTGGTAGACGCACTGGGTGCCGCTACCCGAGGGGTGAGTTTAAGGATGGGGGAGTTTGAGCTGTGGGGGGATTTGGTGAGCGTGGCCTGCATGGGGGTGATGAAGTTGGACTGCTGATGCTGTGGTTTGGGCTGAGAGTGGGTGGGCACCGTGACATTTTTGGGCTGCGACATGTGTAAGGCCTGCGGTGATTTGGCGGTGTGGTGCGAGGAAGAGCAGGAAGAAGAAGCAGAAGAGGCAGAAGGAGCAGGGAGTGAAGGTGGTCGAGACTGAGGCAACGTCAAGCCCACATCACTGATCCTAATGCCATTATTATTGCTAGATTTGTGGAGGTTTGGGGGTGTGGCCATGGAGGACTTCCCTACAGGTGAGCTGAAGCTTTTGTGTGGGGGGAGGAGTGGTGAGGCGGTGGGCGGTGGCCTTGGTTTCGCCAGCGACGGAGTGCCAATCATGCTCAGCTTGTTGCTGACAGCAACGGCAGGGCGCTGAGCTGTCAATAGGGAATGTCTCTGCGCCTGAGACAAAACGCCCGGTCCCACCTTCATTCCCGCCGATACCTCACCCCTGACAGCGGGGGAAGAAGAGACTGACACAGAGGAAGGTCGAGAGACTGAGGGAGAGGAAGAGGAAGAAGAGACAAAGAGAGGGCTGCTGGCAGGTAGAGGCGAAGCAGCAGCGGCTGGCCCAGACTGGGCAGTCGTGGCACTGGCCTTTTTGGGGAGCGGAGTTGTGGTGGGGTGGACAGTTGTGGGGCCTGTGGGTTTGGGACCCTCAGGGGACGCTGGGCAGTCGTTCTGAATCAGCCCTTTAGCAGCACTGCTGAGCAGAGCCAGCGCCTGTGAGATGGAGTCCAGAGATGGAGCTCCACCCAGGTCCTCGTCCAAAGAGTCTGAAAGGCAGATGGGTTCAGAGGGGGATGGGGGCCTGGGAAGCAGGCCAGACTGCTGGACACCTGTCTCCACTGAGGAAGTTGGCTGCTGAACCCAGGTACCATCCTGAGGCTAAAAGAAAAAGAGACAGGCATTAGCATAAACACTTAGTGTTTTCACTCAAGGTGTAAAAATGCATAAAACTGTGTTTAAATGCTTCAGTGGATCAACCAAAAGTTTGTTTTCTAAGTAAAAATAATTCCACACCCCAAACATTTTTATGCATTTTTAATAACCCACTAGGGCAGCCGGTGGCCTAATGGTTAGGGTCTTGCCCCTCCGATCAGGTGGTCATGGGTTCGATTCCCAACACTGTCATCACTAAGGTACCCTTGAGTACACACTGCTCCCACTGCTTCACTTGAAGTGAAGCAGTGGCAAAAACAAAGCATGTCTTACGCTGGTGAAACTATACAAAGCGTGTCTTGCGCTGTTATAGTAACCTCCCCTCCCCAAATATGCTACAGGTACGCACTCATTTTCTGGCCAACATATTATATATCGCATGTAATGTTTTTATTACTTATATTCCAATATTGCTATAAATATTTCCTCCAGTAACCCACTGCTTATTATTTAGTGCATTCAAAAAATCATCTTCCCAAAGTAATAAATAAATCTTCCCAAAGTAATAAACTGAATGGTGATGTTTGAGATTTTATGATGCATGGAATTGCTTCTAAATAAATAAGTCCTTGTGGCCAGTGGTTTTTATTTCTGATGTTTGCATTCATCTGTGGTTTCTTGTTTGCTACCGTATTAGTGTTGTATATAGAATCATTGCTGGGTAGAATCATTAATTCTCAGCAATGTTTCTTGAAAAGATCATTTAAGCTGTGGGTTCTGACAATGTTTTTTTCCAACTGACAAACTGCAATGTTCTTATCGCAGGCTTATTCTATGCCTCATATATGTAGGATGTTCAATCACTAATTTAGATATCAATTATAATTGTGCAGCAGAGTGTAATTCATTTCCCCACAAGAATATACAAGCTTACTTTTGGTTTCACTTTTGGAGTAGGGACCAGCTTCTTTTTCACTCTGGAAATAAACACATGAATGGGACAGATTTTCATCCTCATTTTGTAACGCAAAAGCTATACAGCCAGCATAAACAGAAGGCTAAATCTCAAACAGACCCACCTGGCCAAGTTCATCACGATCTTTAAATGTTTGAGCCAGGTGTGTTAAGAACTAAATACCACAGGAGATCAAGTCTCCTGATTCAGAGTGTTTTTAACTTACATGAACTATATGCAACCAGTGTGTTACAGGAGAAACAAAAGAAAACCTACGTGTTTCCTGTGAGGTGGCTGTGGGCCATGCGGCTCTCTTTAATCAGCATCCTGAAAACACCACAGGAAGTTAGTATGCTTGACTCCAAAAAGCCAACACGTATTTCTGATCATCAGGGTACATGAAGACTAATGACGGAAGCCTAATACAGCTTTGTGCTTTGCCAGCTACAACAAATGCAAAATCACAGAACTGGCTCTCCATTGCTCCAACAATAGTTACTTTTAAAAATTCATTTGGTTTAATGTGTAACAATCCCAAGAGCATATCTAATTATTTCTTAATTGCCCACCTAGCTAAATTAGACCATACACAGAACAGGATGCCTTGAGTTCTTCTATTTTTGTATATTCATCACGCATAATTGGTACAGATATTTCTGAATATGACAAAGATTCTAAATGATCATTTCCTTTAGTGAGTAATAAAGTAATTGTTACTCAAAATTTACCACCAGTTAAAAAAATTTAGTTGATAACTGTTGATTACTGCCATCCCTGTTAAAACGTAATATGTTTTCATAGTTTCCTGCAATGGGAAGTAGGCTGGGTGATATGGAAAAAATATATCATGAAACTTAAAGAAATGGTTATGATACTTTATGTATTTCTAAGGTTCTTGCAAACAGCTGACACCAAATGGCGAACAATGGCAAATCTTTCCAGGAGTGGCCAGCCATCAATTGCAATTGTGGCAAGAGCGCCCACATCTCTTCCTAAACCAGGTCAGAACGTGTTGCAAACTTTTTTCTCTTAAATAATTATCGAAAATCTGTTCCCTCATGATCCCATTTCATTTTATCTGAAAACATTTAGTTCAACAAATACAAAAAATTGAGAAAATCAGAACTAACCTGTGAACCACAAAATTCAGTTAAGCATCAAAATAACCTTTGCGAGCTAGCTTGTTTTGCATGTGATTGATTGTACTGTTGATGTAAAGGGAGCACAAACTAGAGTTCAACACTAAAGCTTAAGTCCCAAAACGCGTACTCTCTTTATAAGATCATACACAATAAGAGAAGCTTCCTACTGAACAGTAAACACAAACGCAACAGTTTTTGTAAACCAAAGTGCCTCACACACACACTAACCTGGCCTGCATCCAGCCTTTGGGCCAGAGGGGTTTCACCTCAGTCTCCATAAAGGCTTTGAGGTAGTCTTCAGGAGAGGGAGAATTCTGGCCCTCTGCATCATAACAGCCCAGCTTAACTCGGACCAGATTACACAGCAGGGTTCTGAAGGCACACAACAAGCACAGAAACTCTTACCATCTTGAACTCTCAGAAACCAACTGACGGCCCCGTGCATCAAAAGTGCACTGCTGCTAAATCATAATTTTACACAAAAGTATGTTCTTATTTGGAGCTTCCGTGTGAAAATGTTCAGTTGTTGGAACTTTACAAATGGCATTGATTTTTAGAAATGGTGAAGACAATAACAATGTATTTTACTTCTGATTGTAAAAAAGCAGAGGAATCAAGTAGTGTGAGAAGCCCAACCACATGTGAGTGTGGGGAGGGGGCTGAAAAGGTGTATGAACGTGATGGTGGGCGCAAAGGGTGTATGTGAGGGTGTGGGTGCTGTTGACTGTTCTGCAGTGCAGGCAAATATTAACTGTAAATACATAAATTCCACCTGGTACAGACTTACTTGTGTTGGAAATCCTTGTACATAGTTCAATTTTTAAACATTTTCCAACATATTATGAGAAGATTTTCAAAAGCTTTATGTATGTATGTTTCTGGATTTTTACAGTAAAAGAAAAAATTAACAGACTTTCTGATTTCTTTCTGGATATGAGACACTTGTACATTATACATTGTTTAAAGCTTTAAATATTATAAAAGAAAAAATAATGCATAAACAGGAAAGTTACCCTCAGGGATCTAAGGGTTAACAGCTGAAAGGGAGGATATGACTAATGCAGATCTGTCAGCTGTGGTCTGAATAAACAGATTTCCAGTTTAGGATTTACCTGAGTTTGTCATCCCATACAAACTTTTTCCGCGGTCCCATCACACGTTTACCCGGCTTCTCCTCATCTTCATCCTCTGAGCCATTCCTCTCCCCATCCTCCGACATCTGCCTAGAGTGCACATACCTTAAATAAATAGTTAGGTAAATAAAAACAAATCTTTGCCCATTAGTTGTGACACGTTTGGTTCTAAGATGTTTGATTCCAATCCCAAATATTGGTTTCATGATGCCTAAAAAGAAAAAAAAATTGCTGATGCAATCTCAGTAAAATCACACACTGCTACCTATGAGCACAGCTTAAAAACATTCATTGTTATCTTGAAACCTAGGTTTATGGGGAAATTTGATTACTTCAGACCATGAACATTCAGTTCACTTACTTGGCCACCTTTGCCATGCAGTCCATGTTGTAGCGGGCGATCTGCTCGGGCATAGCACTGCACACAGCCAATTTGAGTTTCAGCAGCGGATTCTTCAGCCTGTCGTCCTGAACGTTCAGGCTCAGCTTCTTTAGACGTTTCAGCAATGCTTCTTTATTACAAGGAACAAAAGCCTCCAAGTGGGAATACACAGCAGAGCGCACTTCAGCTGGCTGCTCCTGAACCTGCAGCTCAATACTGCAACCAGGGAGAAAAAGAAAGAGAATAGTAGATATCTGCTACTATTACTATTATTGGTAACAATAGCGGTGGCAACACCTTACTGAGGGACTGTTTTCACAAGGCTACTTGTGTAACACTTGTTGGAATAACCATTTATAAATGTAGGTTTATGTCAGTTGACACAAAAGGTCTATGTAGGTGAATTTACAAATTTGATAAAATGTTAGATAAATGGTCAGATGTGTGTGTATGTGTGTGTGTATAAACGTGGTCAGTGCACTCACTCCAGCAGTATGTTGTTCATGTCCAGCGTAAAGAATTTCTTTCTTCCTTCCATGTCAAACTGTCGAGATGCCTGAAAACACACGCAGACACAATAATTCAAAACATTCAAAACATAGCTATGGGACACAAAGCCAACCTTTTCAAAACAATTTCAGATTAAGTAATTGCACGCATAGGTCATGAAGGGAAAAAATCTGAATATGCAAATATGAAGCCAATTTAACAGCTCAGCTGCATAAAGTGCTTCACCACTGAAAAGTACTTATGACACCAAACTGCATAAATAAATAAATAACCGTGTTAGAGTTCTATATGACTGGGTTCTTTCTAGTGTTGCACCAATTCCAGTATCGGGTTTCGGGCTGATACTTCGTTAAAATACTCATACTTGTACGTGAATTGCCGATACCATGCACCGATACCACTAAACAATATCCTATTTCACTACATCAACTGATCACACTGGGTGGATGTGACTGTTTTGATACTTTCTTTAAGGGTGTTTTAACAGATAGTCCGCTTTAAAGGAACTGAATTCAGTCCTCTAGAAGTGGTCCAAAAAGTGGACAGACAGAAAGGGAATTCAGTTATTTTTATGTTCACATTATGAGTTCATCTGAAGGGGACTCGGTGCTTTTTATGTT
Organism: Hydrocynus forskahlii; assembly: GCA_037974365.1. Lineage (NCBI taxonomy): Eukaryota > Metazoa > Chordata > Actinopteri > Characiformes > Alestidae > Hydrocynus > Hydrocynus forskahlii. The sequence continues at coordinate 6,886 of JBBPCX010059762.1, read as the reverse complement.
TACACTGAGTTTATTTGAAGGGGACTCGGTTCTGTTTCTGCCACAGGGCTGTGCCACGTCATCTAACTACGGCAAGCCTAGAGGGCGAAAACAGTCAAAGCGAATTCGGAGCGCTTTGTGTTCATAATGCATGAGTTTAACTGAACCGTGCTGCGGCCTTAAAGCTTTGTTCAAACCAGAATGAACGGTTGACTTTTGCCTTGGAACCGAGTAGCCTTCTGTTAATACTTTTTGTATTTAGCCTTATTATACCCTTAGCAAAAAGTTGTTTATTCCAGTGTACTACGACTATACTTATTTTATACTAAAACTGAGGCAGTACTTGAAGTTTACTTTATATGTACTATATTTTATGTACTTTAGAATAGTATAGTAAAGTATACTTGACTTATACTGACAAGTATATAAAGTATACTTAAAGTATCCTTTTATAAACTTAAAACTGTTCCAATTTAGTCTGAAGAAGTATTAAATTACTATACTTTCTAGTACACTACAAGTACATGGTCCGTATACTTGCTATACTTATACTCAAGCATACTTAATAAAATGAACTTCAAGTATACTACTTTTTGCTAAGGGTAGGCTTTTCATAATCTGTAGAAGAGAAAATAAATCCGGTCTCCAAATTACTTGCACTTGCATGGACACCATTCTAAGAAATATTGGTATCAGTACTTGGTATCGGCAAGTACACAAATAAAAATACTCGTATCGGTTTGTAAAAAAGTGGTATTGTTGCATCCATAGTTCTTTCTCTAGGCCAACCAGAGAATATCTGATCAGTTCATAGCAAAAATCAAATAGTATTTCTGATTAAAAGGCCCATCCCTACAAAATTCAAATTTGTTTGCTGCTATAGTGATCCACAAAAAGCAGCATGCTACAAATCCTCGGGAAGAAACTTTCTCAGCTCTGATTGGTTATGGGTAATGCAACACTACAGGCTTACTGAACAACCATGATCTACAGGTGTCCTGTGTCAGTTGGGGTGGTGGAATTCTTGCTGACAGCAGTTCAGTTTCTGCTTTATTTGTCATATGCAAGTTAGCACAGGGACAACATTGCAATGAAATGTGATTGACGAGAAGAAGACAAGTCCCTCAGCAATAAAAAAATAACAGTATAAAGTTAAAATGTAAAAAATGTATTAAAAAATATAAAAAAATCTTAATCACTATAAATTAATTTCCAAAAACAGAAGAAAAATAAAAATATAACGGGCAACACCCCAACGAACCACAAAATTCTTCAGTTCTATCTGACACTATGAATGGTCATGATTTAAACTACCAGATGATCTTCAGGCAATCTTTCATCGACTCTGCAAAAGGTAATTTAAGTTAAGACAGCAGCCTTCTGGGTTAAATGGGGCTGCACTTCACTGACCTCTCTGCACTGACTTCTATATTGCTCTCCCCCTCCCTCCCTTTCCATCTCTTCCCTCTTCATTTTTCCTCTCCCTTGCTCTGCCTCCCCCTCTCTACCTGTCTATTCTTTTCATCTTCTTCCTCCATCCTCCAGCTCTCTCCTCTTTAAGCCTTCGCCTGCATGGAGAAAGCCTTTAGACGCATCTGATTCAACCCGATAATTAACAGTCTTAGACCATGTGTTCTAACCCCCATCTGCATTGTTGAAAAGAAGAGACCTCCTTTTAATACATGTAAGATTTGGACTGAAATGTAAAAGACTCTACTACACTGACTTTAAAAGGCCCATTCTTATAAATGCGTCGTTCTATTCTTTCTTGCTTTACGGGTTTCCAATTGACATATAGTGCATGTCCTATTTTTTTGCAATTTAAAATGCTGGTGTAGCCTGTTAAAGAGCATGACTAGGCTAGCACAAGGTGCTTGTGTGGTTCACATGTTCATGCAGTCCACATATTGTGAGCTTTGGAATTAAACAGTTTACTCAACATTAATAAACAGTTCACTCAATATTCGCATTTCTGGCATGGATTGGTACCACCTGTATTCTAAGGATTAGTTAGAAATCAGTTAAACCTCTTAGGCTGTTCTTAACCACTATATCAATGAGCGTAGTGCTGGGTGATACATAGTGCTAGTGAGACCTGCTGTTTGCACATTAGTAACAGCAATAGAGTTCATACACCAGTTATGACGAAAAACAAACCTCCCTCCACCTGAAGACACAAAATATTCCACCTACTCTTGTCCAGTCATCAGATGATAAATCCAGGACCATGAAGAAAATGAAAACGGCTTTTTTTATGGCAAGACCAAAGGCTAATTAAGCATAGGATTATCCTAAAGTAAAAGATTACAGAACCAGTCAGGCCACTTACTGCTCGCAGGTCCTCTATTCGTTTGGTAAGGGGAGCAGGCAGACCATCAGGCAGCAGAGGAGGCGGCATAAGACCCGCCCTCTGCACACGGCCTGGAGCGATTCCTTTCTGGGTGCTGCCGTTCTCCCCCTGCCCTGGGCTGGAGGGCTCCGGATTGTCCAGCAGACCAAAGTCCAGATCCCCCATCAGGTCCTGCAGCATGTCGTTGTCATTGGCAGAGCCCAGTAATGACATCACAGCAGGGTCATTGGTAAGGTCAGCCATAGAGAGGTCATTCCCTGGGGGGACAGAGTTGGAGTTGAGCAGGGCCCTATTGGTGTTCAGGGGTCCACGTGGTAGTTTGAGGGCGCTGGTAGGTATGGGGTTCTTCTTCCTCATCTCCTCCTTCTCGCGAGTGAAGCGACGAATCATGGCGGCCAATGAGAGCGAATCCTTCATCAGCTTCTTCCGCTTCTTCTTGTCAGGCCGGTTCAGAGCAGACACCCTGAAAGAGAGGAGATAAGGTGTGTAACTTAAACCCACCATGTGGACAGTAACAGGAATGTCATTTAAACTGACCAAGCAGAAAACAAACATGAACAGAAAACATAAACCCTATCCTGTCAGCATTATTACATAACTCTCTGATCACAACAAGCTGTAACAGTTTAAGAGGGCAGTGAGTGATGTTTGTTTATTTGACGTTTGTTAAAACTTTTAGAGGGCAGCATAAAATCATCTGCTAATCGTTATCACAATATCAGTGTCATATGTTGCCAAATTAATGTATTAATGGGTGTAGCCAGAATAAGGAGATATATTTAAACGTGCTGGATCTGTGACATCATAAAACTGATTTGAAAATGGGTTGTTTTTTAGCTTATTTTCCAGATATTGACTGTTTGAAGGTGGGGGGTGGGAGGGGGTCAGTAAACATAACATTTGAAAGAAAATGTACAAATTAAAAACCCTTTTTAATGAGCGATATGGGCCCATTCAAAACACTGCAATTGGAATATGTCGCAGTAAAATTGACATGTTGCCCATATCACGCAGCCAAACATATAACTGCTGAAGAATATAACATAATATTTAACAGCAATTTTATCCACAGCCCAAACTGAACTAGATATAAAAAGTACTGTGTTCATTTTCTGTACTGTGTAATTTTTCTAACCGTGTGTTCTATATGAACATATACATTTCAGAGCACTTGAAGTAAATGATGTACTAACAGTAAAACCCACAATCTTAACTAAATATTTTTCAATTCTGTCAGTAACTCCCTCAGCCTCAAACTCACCCCGGCTTTGGTACTCTATTTTTCCTGGGTTTCTTCTCCTCTAAAGAGCCATCCTTCTTTTTTCTTTTTTTAAGTCGTTCTTCTCCATCCTTCAGCTTCTACAGACCAAGAAAAACTTAGATGAAGCACCTCAACATTGAAAAATGTTTCTAAACAGTCTAATCAGTGACAGTTCTTGCTTACCAGCTTTCACTCATTTATTTTAATAATTTTTTGCTTGTTTTTATGCCAATATAGTATTTTTCATGTATTGTAGTCCTAAATTGTAATAAAAATATAATTTCCAAGTTATAATTTCGTAACAAATATTAACAAATTCAGCTACATTTCCATATAAAATGTAACTGAATTTTTTAGTACTGTTGAGAGAACACAAAGCAATATAATAGTACATTGGCTGCTGTCCGGTAACACATCTCTGGCAGATGAAGTCCAGCATTGCCAGAGGCGGGCAAAGTAACTTCATTACTTAAGTGAAAGTACAGATACCTCTAGTCAAATGTTACTCCAATATAAGTGAAAGTCATACAATCAATCTTCACTTAAGTCAAAGTACTGAAGTACTTGCTTCCAAAAATACTTAAGTATTAAAAATACATATTTCACTGCATTGTTGATTTATTGCCACCACACTAACAATACATAATGCATCTAACTTAGTAGCATAAGGAATAAGGTAGAATGTTAAGACGGCGAGTTTTTATGCTGTAATATAGTTTGTTTTAAGCAAACATGGCGCACACTTAAAAACACGAAATTTTTCCATAAACTTAAACATCGACTCTAAATATGGCCGTCCATTCTCCCCAGAGATGTTCACAAATCATTTTTACCAACTCCAAGTCAAGTCTCAAATCTTTGTGCTCAAGTCCAAGTCAAGTCTCAAGTCTTTGGATGGCAATGTCCAGTCAAGTCTCAAGTCTTTAGTCCCAAGTCCAAGTCTATGGGGTGCCGTTTATAAAAACAGCTTAACAAATTTACTCAAGTAAAGTAAAGATACTCAAAAACTGTACTTAAGTACAGTACTCAAGTAAATGTACTTCGTTACTGTCCACCTCTGAGCATTACCACATGAAAATTTCAGACTGGGAGCTATCTCGAGTGTTTCGCCGAGCGTTCATGGTTTTTCCTTTTGCTCTTCTTAAAGCTCTGTATTTTTATTACTATAAATTAAATTACTGTATTTACCCTGCTTATACCAAAGAAAATGACAGAGCATCCCAAAGAAAAACGCCTGCACAAAATACAGTACAGTCTATATAGGGGTAACATCTGTATTTCATATTCTAGCACTGCTAGAGAACAGCAGTTCGGTGTACACTGTACAATACATATATGAGTTTACCATTACATTTCTTTAGGGTAATGTATTAGGCTGAGTTTAAAATGAAATTCAAGTGTTTTGGGAACATGTGTATGGCTTTCACAGAAATTTCAAAGAAATAAATATTATTTTTTTCATCATTGGTGAGCAATTTTTTTTTTTATGTGACCGAAACAGTGATGACGCAAGGATGACGCAACCGCATCCTGCACGCACCAGATTGGATTAGACTTGGTCTGTTTCAGCCCTTAAAGCCAACTCAGATAGATTAGTCAGCATTTTGTGTGTATATGTGAACACGCCAAACAAACTCGGACCCTCTGAAGCGAACCGAACGTGGCACGGTTCGGTTAACTCACGCGTATTGAAAAACAAAGCGCTCAGAGTTCGCTTCAACTGTTTTGGCCCTCTAGGCTTAGTACGTAGATCACGTGGAAAACCATATATGTCTATGCAGGAAACAACCGAAAATAAAGAAATAAACTAAAAAATACGAATAAACAAATAAATGCTCATAAAAAATGAAAACCCAATAAATACATAAATAAAGGGACTTAGAGATTCTTGTCAAGATCAAGTTTCTCTATCAAGCTCCTCAGACTGAAAGCATTCTTGCTCTCCAGCAGCTGAAGACCGATGACCCTAAATGACCCAAATGACCCTGATCAAGTTTACATACCTTGGTGATTTGGTCTGATAACATGCACACAACTTGACACAAACAGGTTTGAATGGCTATTAAAGGTAACCATGTTCACCTGTGATCTGTTTGCTTCTAATTAGTGGGTGTGTGTAAAAGGTCAATGAGTTTCTGGACTCCTGACTGTCCCTTGCATCTTTCATCCAGTGCTGCACTGATGTTTTTTGGATTCTAAGTCATGGGGAAAGCAAATGAATTGTCAAAGGATCTGCAGGAAAAGGTACTTGAACTCTATAAAACAGGAAAGGGATAAAAGAAAAATACCGAAGGAATTGAGAATGCCAATCAGCAGTGTTCAAACTAATTAGGAAGTGGAAAATTAGAGGTTCTGTTGAAACCAAACCACAGACAGGTACACCAACTAAAATTTCAGCCACAACTGCCAGGAAAATTGTTCGTGATGCAAAGAAAAATCCACACATAACTTCAGGTGAAATACAGGACTCTGTATGTGGTGTGGCTGTTTCAAGATGCACAATGAGGAGGCACTTGAAGAAAGATGGGCTGCATGGTTCGAGTTGCCAGAAGAAAGCCATTACTATGCAAATGCCACAAAGTATCCCACTTCAATATGCCAAACAGCACAAAGAGAAGGCTCAAACCTTCTGGCACAAAATCATTTGGAGTGATGAGACTAAAATTGAACTTTTAGGCCACAACCATAAACGCTATATTTGGAGAGGACTCAAGGCCTATGATGAAAGGTACACCATTCCTAATGTGAAACACGGTGGTGGATCGCTGACACAGGAAATTTGGTCTGAATTATTGGCAAGATGAATGCAGGAAGTTAATCAAAAAATACTGGAGGAAAATTTGCCCGGAAGCTGTGCATGGGACGTACTTGGACATTCCAACATGACAATGATCCACAAAACAAGGCCAAGTCGACCGGTCATTGGCTACAGCAAAATAAGTTGAAGGTTCTGGAGTGGCCATCTCAGTCTCCTGACCTCAATATCATTGAACCACTCTGGGGAGACCTCAAACATGCAGTTCATGCAAGACAGCCCTAGAATTTGCAGGAACTGGAGGCTTTTTGCCAGGAAGAATGGGCAGCTTTGTCGTCTGAGAAGATAAAGAGCCTCATCCACAACTACCACAAAAGACTTCAAGCTGTCATTAAAGGGGTATGAAAACTTTTGATCAGGGTCATTTGGGTAGTTTGTTTTGTGATTATGATTTAAAAAGTGTAAACAGTAAACAGCCAACCACTAACCATGAGTAAAAGAAACGTTTTTGTATATATGTATATGTATATGTATGTATGTA
>JBBPCX010059751.1:0-14242 GCA_037974365.1 Hydrocynus forskahlii | reverse complement strand
GTGTGTGTGTGTGTGTGTGTATATTTATATATAGAAAAAAAGGTACATTCTACCTGACTTATTCTGAATCCATTCCAAGTCGGAGGACAGCTGGACAGCTGAGTACATCTTTGTTCTTCATACTTTCGCCCCTCCATCTGTCGGAGACCTTCTGTATCAGTTTTTAATGATGCCACCACTTTAATCTTGGACCTGAATACGGGAAGAACTCGTGAGGGATGTTTGTGAGCGACAGGGCTGAGGTCGCCCATACTGTCTTTAATCACATCTTCAGAGAACATGAGTGACAAGTATCAAAGCCTGATGAATTAAACATGGGCTCCCTGAGAGCCACCGAAAGGTGCCGTGTGGAATACATACCACCGTTTTGATTTGCATGAGGTGATTAGAGATTGGGATGGCCACCACTCATGGTTCAATGGGGTACTTGGGGAGGCTGATTGTAAGAAATGGACACGGGTCTCTTCACACAAGGGTCACACACCAGTCAGACCACTTCAGCCAAGGGCCTGTCTCACTCTGTACAGGTGCCAGTGTCCAACCAGGCTCACCCTTCGTCCATCCAGGTTTAATTTTTTCTCTGATGCAAAGCACGGCATTAACTTGGATTGTCATGCATACACTCACCCACTCAGACAGCTTTAGCTCTGAGTGTTTATGGCTGAAGTTATTAACTAACAGGATTAGCTAGGTAGCTATAAATCCTTCAGCATGTAACATTCGAATGCATTCTAACGGCTGATATAACACTGCAAGTTAATAGTGATTCAAGATTACAGCTGATATGCCATTATCTTTACACTTAGAGTGTTATATTTATACATTTGACAATCAATCTATAACTAAATTACACTAAACATGAGCTGCATCTGAACAGCTGATGGGCCAATTAATGGCGGGCGCAAGCGCTATGCAGTACACTCCAGAGCACAACACATGCAACAAAGCAACACATGCACACTGTTTGACAATCAATGCTGTGTAACAAATCTTTAAAATCTGCACAACTACTGAACAAACCTGACATGCATCAAAGCAGTACTAGCAAACGACATTGCCAAGATGTTGTTTTGGTTACACATCTTTATAAACCATCTTTATGGAGTGGTTATGTTCTCCCTGACTAGTTATACTACGATGGGACTGTAACTATAGCAAGCACTGCTTGTGTTGCTGTACATCAAATGTAATCATCCTGTGTAATGAGTCGCAAGTTACGTGTCAAAGTCAAATGAGTGAAACTCTGCAGCTCTGCAGTCACACAGGTGCGACTGGAGCAAACACAAGAACGCAAAGTAAAACTTGTGCAGCAATGGGTAGAACGATTCAAAAAACTTCTATGCTGAAGGGTTCACTTGGTTTGAAAATAATGAACAACTACCTGTTGTTTTGCCAGCTAGAAGTGATACTAGCTAACTAGCTATGCATTATGCACAATAATGGCTCTGCCGACACAGGATGCTAGTGTCTGCAATGCACCTCATTTGCATTTTTAGGACATACTATAGTTGTAGGTCCCCTAGCAGTTAGGTCTGTTTGTAGTTAAAGTAGTAGAGTGCGTAATAGGACCAGTAGTAGTACAGTGTATAATGGGAGGAAACTATCACCAGCACGATCTTCTAAATGTTATGTTCGCAGTCCCAAACTCGGCATATGAAGTGCTAAACACACCCCTAGATCCATTCGATTTACAAGAAAGAAAAAAAAAATCAATGACAAAATTTAAATTGAAGTGGCCCTCTCCATAAATATTTTTTTTAAAAATTGAAATGAAGAAATACCTTTTTTAAAAAAAATACTAACAAAAAAGTAAATACATATGTAGACATAAATACAATAGCAAAAACGGACTTTTTTTTAATGCCCCTGCTGGTGAGTAGTTTAAAAATTAAGGCAAAAACTAAAACAAAAATCTGAAAAAAGATACATTTGTAGTTTCGATGTACACAGCATGGTAACAGTACAGTTACAGTATAGTAACAGCAAAAAATAATGATATGCTATTTGGATTTGTTTTCGTGCCGATGTCTTAAAACTTGCTTAAGGATCTGCGGGAGGAGGGGGGCAGGTTTCATGAATGTTAAAAAAGAAGAAAATCCCTTCATCTTCCTACTTCCCCCAAAGAAATCAGCATCTGAGTGGAGGACCAGGGCGCATTAAGCCCAACCTGGATATGAACGCTCCCCCCCCCAGAAGTGCCAGCCGGCAATAGGAATCCTTGTAGACATTATTGCATATTGCTCCATTTTCCATCTCCTCTGAGAAGGTGGTTAAATTTATTCCAAGCCTTTGGTCTCCTGTTGGTTTATTTATTCATTTACTTTGATCGGTGGGTTCTGTTTCTCCTTTGCTAAATGCCACTTCCCTTCTGTGCTAATTAAGCAGTCACTCAGTAACAGAACAGAATTCCTCTAATAGACTATAATTTCAGAACAAATTTACTCTTCTTGTTAAACTGAACTGCCATGTCCAGCCAAGTTGTAAAGTATTGGTTTGCTTTTTTGGGGGAGCTTTATCTGTTTAAACAGCTGTATCCTGCTAACTGAGTCTTCTTTCTCCTTTTTGGAGCCATATGTCAAAGCATCTGAGGCTGAGTCACAAAAACCCCCCTAAAAGTAAAGAAATTAAAAAAAATCAGATTTGTAAATGACTAAGTTCCCCAATCAGCCAAGACCTGTTTTGCACTGGAGCTATGTGGCTAAAGCAATGGACCATCATTACTTTTTAGATACATTAGCAGCTTTAGGTACATCAGCAGATACATGGGGCAGCTGATGGCCTAGTGGTTTGGGAGTTCTCCATGAACTCAGAAGATTGTGGGTTCAAATCCCAGGACCGCTGGTGGTGCCACTGAGGTACCCTTAAGCAAGGTATCATCCCCACACACTGCTCTCCGGGTGCCCCCTGTTGGTGGCAACCCACTGCTTCACTTGGTGAATGGGCTAAGGGCAGAGAGAGAATTTCACATTGTGTGTTGTTCTGTGCTCACGCGTGACTATTTACTTTACTTTACTTTACTTATATCCCCTTTGGACACCAAAGTCCTTGTGTCCTTGTTGATCAGCTACATTTAGGGCTTTTGGGGGTGAACTGTATACATTTTTCTTGATATTTTCCAATGAATTGTGGTTAAATAATTGTATTTAAAAAACTGTAAATAGAATGTGAAGCAAAATGCTGATAACTGTAGACATCTGAGAGTTAAATGTGATATTTATCTATAGATCACATCAAACCAAAACACAGTGTAATTAGTAATCAACATTCATTAGCTGGGATGTGTGGGATGTTGTCGCCTTAGTGCTTAAAAATACTGAATGATTTTGTCAGGTATCTCATGTAGTATCTCATAATGTTGACAGAACATTTCAAAATGACTTATTTTCCCAACATTTTGATGTAGAGTCTCAAAATAATGATCTACTTTCTCAAAATCGTAACACCACTGATAATTGCCATTTATCTTGAATTAGTGAAAGTATCTCAAGGTAATTAACAATTTTCTTTAAATATTGATTTAGTATCTGGAAACAATGGCCTCTCACAATACTGACTCATCTTGACTTACTTTTTCTTTCACTTAATATTTTAATAACATATTTTCTAAAAAAAAAACTGGCTTAATACTTTAGAATAATCAAACATTCTCACAACACATCCTGGCCATGTGTAGTTTTTAGAGATCATTACAACTGACTCTTATTTTTGTACTTTTATTCATAAAAATGCTTAGATTTTTTATTTCACAGAGATACCACCTGACCCAAATTGCCTTTCAGTGCCAGTACAGAAATTACAACCCCCCACCCCCCCTTTCCATCTCAGCAGCTGTGTTTATTTCAGCCAGCCCCTGTGTGGTGTGTCAGAATCAGCTGCACTATGCTCAGAATTAGATGCACAACCATAACTCTGAAAAAAAAAGACAAAAAATCTGGGGCACATCCCAGTCTGCGGACCACCACAGCATGTGCGTTTTTGTTCCCAAAACAGTGCTGGGGGAAAAAATTATTCGCCAGGGCCAAGAGCCTGGCAGATTGGCAGTTTTGGTTAGAAATCTGGACGCACCTCATCGAATGGGTCTCATAATCTTAACATGTACATTACAACGAAATGCTTTTTGGGTCTAAAATAAAAAAGAAACTTATCTTAAGCTTTCATTTGAAATGTTTTTTTATTTTATTTTAAAAGGGTCCTGAATGATAATGCCATTTTCTTCAGTCATATAGGAGTCTCTGACTAGCCGACGTGGTCAAGACTAGTCTCATTTCATTTCACTTCACATAAAAAATGTTTTTCATTCAGGATGACTTCCTGTAAATATATCACCAAAATGTCTCTCAACCTCATCCAGCTCTTCATTAAGGGTCCAATGAAATGTTCTAATTTTCCTCAACATTAAAGTCACATTTCTTCATTCACTCATTTTCTGTGACTGCTTAATCCTTACCAGGGTCATGAAGCATCCTGGAGATAAACACACCATTCACTCACACGGTCAATTTAGAATCCCCAGTTCACCTGACATGCATGTCACTAGACTGTGGGAGAAACTGAAGACCCCAGAGGAAACCCACACCACCACAAGGAGAACATGCAAACTCCACACACACACACACACACACACACACACACACACACACAAGACCAGAACCTGGATTCAAACCCCCAACCCCGGAGGTGTGAGGCAACAATGCCACCCACTGTGCCACCATGAGGTCGGCTGCTGGATTTCTTTTGCATTAATCATCTGATGGATTACAGTTGGTGAAATCAACTTGTAAATAATGTTGTTTTTTTTGTGGAGGTATTGGTCTTCATTTCTCAGGGAGATCACCTAAATACAAAGTGACCAAATCATAAGGCACATCAAGCTCCGAAGATTCTTTTTTCTGAGTTAGTTTATTTTTACAGCTCACAGTAAGTGATACTGTGTCCTAACCATGTCCACAAATCTGCGTCATCTTTACTAAGAGCTGGACTGGTTTAAGGGAAGTTCTGAGAATGTTTTGATGGTTAAAAAAAAACACACACAGGTGACCATTGACTTCCAGTGTTAGTGACATTAGCCTTGTAGCTTCAGTTTTAAACTACAGAAGGAAATTTTGTATTCCATGGAATTGTGCAAATTAGATTATTTTTTACAGAACGGTTTCTTTAAATTAAAAAAATGTGCTAAAAAACTGTCAGCTCAGTTGATAATACAAATATTACTTTATATTAATTATGATGTACATTACTTTATATTTACTATACTTTAGTATATAATATATATTCTGTATTGAGCATCCCCTTATAGTCATTTGTGAACATACCACAGCACACAGTGGGAACAATGTGAAATTATTTTCTCTGCATTTACCGCATTCACTAAGTGAAGCAGGGGGCTGCCACCAAAGAGGGGTGCCCGGGAACAGTGTGTGGGGACTTGCTCAAGGGTTCCTCGGTGATGACACTGGTAGTGCTGGGATTCAAACCCACAACATTCTGATTGCAGGGGCAACTCCCTAGGCCACCAGCTGCCCCCAAAAAGTAGATTACCTATTATTTTTTATTACTTTGTCTTATAAAAATATTCATCTTCTTCTAAACAGTCTTTTTGGGCAATGGACTGATGGTTCATGCCAGTACATGGTTTTCCAATGAAAATGCCAGTAAACTGGTGTGCCCAAACTTGTGACTGATGAGTGTCCTGTGGGCTCTGCAGTGGAGCTGAGTTTCAAACTTATTACCAGGTGCCACTAGGAGCAGGGCGAATTTATCAACAGCTAACAAGCTGAGCACATTCCTGCCATATTAATTACTGTGATAAAACACCAGGTGTATGGACGGGGCTCCAAATTCGCCTATTATGCAGCCCAGTGACAGGACGTGCCCCACGGCCACCACAAACCACTGTCCAGTTTCGGACAGCTTCTTTAACAGCGACCTTCAGGTTGACAGCTAATAAACTCTGGCTTCCTAGGAGAGTGTGCAGGAATTTGGTGACTCTGGAAGGGAATTAGCAAATATACTTGCTTCTATTTAAAACCAATATGGCATCTAGATCATTGTCCATTTAAATATGAAGCCGGTGCTCAACAGCCAGTCCCTGTATGGAAGCTATGTTTGTGATGTCACAAAAAACAACAAATATCCACCTATCCAGCCTTTAGCAGTTTGGCTCCACCCACAGCACCTGGACTGCTTTTTGAATAATGTGCAATACGGGAAACCATTCCAAACATAGGCCATTTGCATATATCAGCCTTAAAGGCACAGAAACACATTCTGTTTAACAAGAAGGGAGGTTGGCAAAGGTATCATAAAGCTTATTGAGGCACACAAATAGAGTAAATGTAAAAAACTGAAAGGAATGTAGAATTAAGGCTTTTTGATGACTTCTCCTTGATCATAAACACCTTGAAACAATACCTTATTATATTTAATTACATCTACGGCATTTAGCTTACACTTTTATCCAAAGCGACTTCCATTCCCTAACTACAGGGGGCAGTCTCCCTGGAGCAACTTGGGGTTAAGGGTCTTGCTCAGGAACCCAGTAGTGGTATGCGGAAAGTAGGATTCGAACCCATGACCTCTTGGTCCAGAGGCAAGTATCCTACCCCCTGAGCTACCACCACCCAATTAAGTAGTTGATATTAAAATAAGTTGTAAAACATGTAAAGCGAGCTAGTTTATTATGTCAGTTTATACTCATGATGTAAAAATGATTCTCTTGATGACTCCAGGGTCGTGTGGGCTCGCCAAGGGGCAGAGTGAGGGGGGAATTGAACGCCGCGTCAGGTGCAGACAGAAAGCACGGTTCTCATTAGCATCCCAGATGAGCGCCGCTCTCAGAGTCGCACTGTGGCACTAATTAGTGAACAGTCTCTGGGGAATGGCAACGGCACGCAGCGGCACCATATTCAGTCCTCCCTGCCCGCCTCATCTTTATGCGAGGGCTGTCACAGCAGCAGCCGGCTGCCTGAACTCATAGCCTTTTATTTACTCCCTCCAAAAAAAAAAAAAATCCTGAATTTGGAACTCGGACTGGTTATCAAAAGTGATTTTAGCAGCTTAATGCATGCTGGTGTAGCAGTTTCCCTAAACACAAACACAAGCAACAAAACAACAACAACAGCAACAACAAACAATGGCTATCATCATCATCATCATCATCACTCAAGTATAAAATGGATGATATGAGTAAATATACTATATGCTTTATAATTGTACTACCACTAATAATAATAATAATAATAATAATAATAAATAAAATAAAAGGTGATCATTGGAGGAGTTGGAGGACAACTAAACAAATCACCAGCCTCTGCCTGTACACCAGTGAAGAGAGACAGAATGAATGTCCAGTTAAAGTGGACACCTACTGTTAGTGTTACAGAGAGAGTCCACTCATCATGCCCCAGGATACAGAATGTGTTTGCAATTACAGTGTGTTTGTAAACAACCTCTCTCACTGTCCAGCCCCCTCCCCGTGTCTCTAGCAGCCCTTGGGCCTCAGGCTTTTGTTCCTGTACAGTCACCGCTGATTCATAGTAGGACCAATGGTGTGCATTTGATACCCACTGTCAGCCGTGCGACTCCCTCTCCCTTTCATTTAGTTTCTTCTCGCTGATACACTCTGACAATCCAGCACTGGGGACTAGAAATTACAGCTTCCTACTTTATAGGGGTATTCCTCAGTACTGGTAACAGTCCCATACACTGTTGTAAACTCCAGCCAGGGAGAGTGCCAAAGAATTTTGTGACAATGGAAATCGACTGACAAAAATGGTCCAAATGTATGTACAATCCACTTAAACATATATCTTACCCGTGTAAACTCTCACTCTCTTGGGGTGGCTGGTGGTCTGATGGTAAGCGAGTTGCTGCTCTGATCAGCGAGTCGTGAGTTTGAATCCCAGGACTACAAGTTGGTACCACTGAGGTCAAAATCACTGGATTGTATATTACAAAGACCTGAACAATCATGTAAACACTAAGTTAAACTTTGCGTAACATACTGTAAAGAGGGGCACATGGATAAGGACACAAGTGACAGATGAATAGCAAGCCTGTGTCCCAAATAGCTCCGTGCTCCCCACATGGTGAACTAAAACATGGGCTCCTGCTCCCAAACTGCGTACAATATGCCTAACAAAGACCTGCTGGGGATTCAGCCATGCAGAATTCCATTGTGGACACAGTGTGTACTACATGGGCATAGAAACTGGAATGTTAGGACGAAGAGAGCCAAAGTGCATCCAGACAACTGTATTATTAACTGCTTAGCTACCGAAGAAAAAACAGTATTGGACCGATTTTGCGGTATCATTATCAGACATTAAAAAGTGGTATAGTGCCACCCCTACTTTTTTAGGCCATGACAAAAACCCTAACGCCCCCAAATATGGTCGCAAAACACATTAAATTCAGTTTAAACTCAGTTTAAAGCATTACCCTTAAAGAAAATGTAAAGGTAAACCTGTATCTGTACTGTACAGCTTACACTGAACTGCTATCTTATGGAGTTAGAATGTAAAATACTGATGTTACCCCTATATAATAATTAACACTAATAATTAACATTAATATTTTAACACTAAAATGCATGAAAAATTATATATTGCCACGAAAAAAGCTGTGACGTCCGGGCCTCGTCCACCACACCCCCTAGTCCTTGTGCTGGTTGTTTATGTTTGGCTGCGACGCTGAGCTGCTGAGGCTCATTCCATTCTGGTGTCTGATTGCCTTGCTAAGCGCCGTGCCCAAACATAAACAACCAGCATGAGGCCGACAGGGTGTGGTGGACGAGGCAGGGACGTCACAAAAACAAAAAAATGCGAAGGATATCTGCAACTTCCGCGATAGTGTGGGTGTTCCACAAACATTTATTAGTTCGGTTCTCAGAAAAAATCTGCGAAAGGCTGAGGCCGTGACGGCTTTGTTTTTTTTTTTTCATAAAAAAACTATGGTCAGTCTCCCCGTGGGTCCGTAAAATTTAGAAATTATTAACCAATGAAAAGTGTTGAAAATAGTTTTACCAATTTTGATGACACAGTATTAATTTATTTTAGAATATACATAGTTTTTTGAGTTTCCTGAAAAATAGCCATTTTGAACATATGAGGTTTCCACCCGACAGCGACGATATGTAAATGATCTCTATTAGGTGATGGCCAGCCAGGGGAGAAGGCCAAGGAATTTTCTGACAAATCAACTGACAAAAACGGTCCAAATATATGCACAATTCACTTAAACATATATCTTACCTGTGTAAATTCTCACTCTTGTGGCTGCTGGTGGTCTGGGAGTTGCCCCTGCAATCAGAAAGTTGTGGGGTCGAATCCCAGGACTGCCAGCAGCACCACTGAGGTACTCTTGAGCAAGGTATAGTCACACTGCTCCCTGGGCACCCCCCGTTGGTGGCAGCCCCACGCTTCACTTAGTGAATGCGTTAAATGACTGTGTTCACACTATAAGGGGCCACTTAACTGCTTATAACTAGGGTAAACAAATGTAGCCACGCTTTTAAATATGAACCATCTGCTCCATGTCCAGTCCATATATGACAGCTGTCAAAACAGCCTGTTTACATGTGCTGCGTTTGTAATGTCACACAAAAAACAATATTCCCATATCTCCTTCCAGCCTATACCAGTTTGGCACAGAATATCACAACCTAGTGGGTAAAACACTTTCCTGTGAACCTGATAACCACAAAATTCCAGGTTCGAACCCCCACTTTCTACTATGGTGTCCTTCAGCAAGACACGTAACCCTCAGCTGCTCCAGGGGGGCTGTCTCTGTAACTAATGATTGTAAGTCGCTCTGGATAAGAGTCAGCCAAATGCCACTTTACTTTACAACCATGAAACCGGGCTGCTTAGTTTCCATTCCAACTAAATTCAGGCAGTAAACTTTCATTTTATATTAAAAACAATACTATTGACGTCTGAATAAATTAACTGACAACTAAATAAATAACATCTTTGGAAGAGACAGAGTCCTTTTCAGGGATGTACGCAGGGTAAAAATGACAGTCTTCACATACTGGGCAAAAGAATGTTTAATTTCAATCCTATACTACAAGTACTTACAATATTTACAGTAAAAAATTCAAGCAAAACACATTAAAATGAAGAATAAATGTTAATACTCAACCATCTTTTTAGTGTAATCTCATTGTAAGGGTCAATGCGCCTCAGTGTAGCACCTAACTGCACTTGATTCTGTATAATAAATCATATTTTCTTTGTTCGTCCATGGTTTGGTTACATTTTTAATGCTGAAACTTTCATGTTCCCCGTTATGTCGTGATGAAATGACGTGAGAAGGTCTAATCTTGTGCTATTTGATGAAGTGCTTTTTAGAGGTAGGCTATGGCTATGTTATCAGTAGTACTGGATAAGGGGTGATGTCGTTAAGACAGTACTGAATAAGACATTATTTTTGAATAAAATACAATAAAAATCAAAATAGGAGAAAATTATTCAGTGCAAACAATAAAAGTTTTTTTTTATATATCTGAGCTCATTTTAAAATTTTAGACCATTCTTCATTTTCTATTGACGCCCTTTCATACCACCCATCAGAACTTTGGGAATGCCTGGCTTTGAGCTGGCTTTTGCTGGTTTAATGTAACACAGCCTAGGCAGGTTATTGCGAGGAAAATGACATGACGTGGGAATTTTTCTGCATTATTAATGAACGCAAAGCGAGGGCGGGTGGGTTTGGATGTGTTCACAGTAGTGGTAAATGGAACCAGACATCTCCAGCACAAATATTGCCATAAAAAAAATATTGCAGGCTAAAACCAAGTACGTTTTGTATCAAAACTCATGTAAAATAATGTCTCACGCATCAAGCAGCAAATTTAATGAAATGCCTGTCAGCATTCAGAGGCATTCAAATCTCTGGATCCATTCACCACAACTGTGAACAATTCTGACTTCTCTAGAACAGAGCATTTAACACCAAACCCACTCTGATGTACGCCTTAACCATTTCATTATGGAGAAATTTTGATGTATGGATGGAGTGGCAATGGCACCCCCAAACTTCTGACATGGCATTATTGAAAACGTGCCATACGATCAGTTTGACTGGTGTCTTTTTGGAACTGAAGGAAATTTTGAGATTTTCTTCCCTTAAACTACCATCATGTTGTTTTACTCAAGCCTGAGGGCTCGTGACAAAGGAATACAAACAGTGGTGGAAAATGAGAAACGTGTGTCGTGCAGATGCACGCCGGTCACATACACATGCACTTTCAGAAGGTGGGTGAAAAAATTTCTCAAGTGTTCTCCAAAAAGCCTCCAGTGTACGAGGTCGAAAGCACGGTGCACTCCGTCTATCCGCCATGACGGTCATTTTTATTGCTAGAAAAACATACAGCGAGATCAGGAGAAGTACACTAGGTTCTGCTCAGTAGTGGACCAGAAAATTGGCATTGGGCGAACTCTCATAAAAATGTAATTTTGATCCATCTGTTAGTTTGTTCATCTGGTGTTTATTCTTTTAGACGAGCGATCCTGCTCTGCTCTGGGCGGGCACCATGACTGGCACGGCACCCATGCGCTCCAACGTGGCCTGGCTCACGGCATATGAATGTGTGTGTGTGTGTGGGCCGTGGGAAGTCCCGGGCGCTGTGGAGATGGTTGCTGGCGGCCGCAGGCTGAGGGAGCCGTTGCTGCGGGTCATGGCAGGTGGGGAAGGTGCAGAGTTGGTGGTGACCACCAGAGTTTTAGGTGGTGGCAGGGTGTGGCTGCCATTGGCATAGGCAGGGCCACGGGAGGGGGCGGGGCCCAGACCACTATGCCCGCCTCCCCCAGCTGTGAAGGTCTGGCGCGTGTCACCGTTGTAGCGCGTGTAGGAGTTGGTGTCGTAGTTGGGCTTGGGGTTGTGCCAGTAGCGGCTGTTGTAGGTGTTGGTTGAGGTCAGCGTGTCATTCTCCGAGGACGAGGCGTCTGCGTGGAAGGCCTTCACTGAAGATGACCGCTTAGGGGGAAGGTCATCCTCTCTAGGAAACAGAAAGACAAAATATGTCTGCTGAGAAAAAGGAACCATTACTGTTTACATACTGCTGTGTGCGAATTTCAAAAAGTAACTGAAAAACCCAATGAAGTGGTGATGGGAAAACATTGTGGCTGAGAATATTACAGAACACTGTGAATGGTGGAAAACATTCTACAGTACTAAATATAAGAGAATATTCTAGCACAGTGTGAACATGGTATAACATTCTAGAAAATTAATGGGAAGAGAATATTCTAAAACAATGTGAAGGGGCAACATTTTAGAACACTGAATGGATATAAAATATTTTAGGAATGGATAAGAACAATGTGATAGGGAGAGAAGGTTCTGGAACAATGAATGGAGAACAACGCTATAGGGGAGAACATTCTAGAACATAGAATGCAAGAGAATATTCTAGAACAATGTGAATACGGTATAACTATAGAACACTGACAGGAAGAGAATATTCGAGAACACTGTAAATGGGGTGAATTGGATGGATAATTATAACAGTGTGATAAGAAGAGAATATTCTGGAAAATAAATGGAGAATTTTCTAGAACAAAGGGCAGAAGATAGAATGGAAGGGAATATACTAGAACAGTGTGAACGGAGAAAAACATTCTAGCAAATTTAACAGAAGAGAATATTCTAGCACAGTGTAAAAGTGCTATAACATACAGAATGGAAGAGAATATTTGAGAGCACTGTGACAAACATTGTGGAAAGAACATTCTAGAACGCTGGATGGACAAGAATGATTTAGAACAGTGTGATAAGGTGAGAAGATTCTGAAACGATGAATGGAGAATATTCTGGAACAATGCTAAAGGGGAGAACATTCTAGAACACTGAATGGATAAGAACATTCTAGAACAATGTGGATAAAGAAATATATTTTAGAAAATAGAATAGAAGAGAAAAATTCTAGAACAGTGTGTTTTTGGTATAACAAACTGACAGGAAGAGAATATTCGAGAACACTGTGTATAGGGAGAACATTCTAGAACGTCGAATGGAAGAGAATATTCTGGAACAATGTAAAGGGGGCAATATTCTGGAACGGTGAATGGATAAGAATATTCTATAACAATGTGAATGGGGAGAACACTGTAGGACAGAGTGGATGGGTATAAAAACTCCTTTGACTAGAATGCACATTTTGCTGTCTGAAAAGTTTCTGTCCTCTTGCTGGCCACATGGTTCTCACCTGATCTCGTTGGGGATTTCGTCCTCCTCATATCTGTTCTTATTCCTCCAGTAGAAGAGGCTGACCACCACCAGGAGCGAGCAGATCACTACCGCCAGGACAGCAGTGGCAATGGTTCCAGCAATCAGACCCACACTCTGAGGCTGAGCTACAGAGAGAGAGAGAGAGAGAGAGCGAGAGAGAGAGAGAGAAGAGAGAGGGAGAGAGGGATGGAGAGATAGAAAGAGAGAGGGAGAGAGAGAGCGGCAAGGGGGGGATACACATGCAACAGCAAAAGTTTACACACATTTACTTTTAGAAGAAAAAAGTACTGTTTTCCAGTTTGCAATAAAAGACCAAGTAAACATTTCCGCCTTTTATAGTTTACCTTTTAAACATTTTTTGACGTTTCTTTTTTATTTTACTTTTAGTTTTTCTTTTAACAAAACTAAAACCATTTTTAAAACTAGATGTTTGACTAGTCTAGAGAGGAAATAAAGAATCTGTAAACGACCAATATCTTGGAAAACTAATAAAATACATTTCAAAGATCTTTAAATATGTCTGATTTTAAAAAAAGGTGCAGAAACAAAAAAACCTGTTTAAAAATGAGTTTTGCATTTATAACAAACACAAATGTTATAAATGCACTTCAAGGGTAAAAAATAGAAGACAAAAAAAAACATAGGTGGAATATGGGCCTTTTAATGTCATGCAGTCAGTGTATGGACACTGGACAGGTCCAGGAACTCACGTGCCACAACTTGCAGGTTGAGCAGGCAGGTGCTCCGCCCAATGGCGTTGGAGGCCGTGCACTGGTACAGGCCAGACGTGGTGGTGCTGATGTTGCGCAGCGTCACTGTCCCCTGCATCTGATCTGAGGAAAGAACCTCAAGTTGAACATAAAAAATCTAAAAAATCTAAACTGTGCCTTAAATTCTGCACTGGTCACTTTGTGTTATTATTTTTACCCCCAACATACAGGGAGTGCAGAATTATTAGGCAAGTTGTATTTTTGAGGAATAATCTTATTATTGAACAACAACCATGTTC
>JBBPCX010059702.1:0-14246 GCA_037974365.1 Hydrocynus forskahlii | reverse complement strand
TCGGGATGTTTTGATTTTATATGATGAATTAATCCCGACGTTGAGAAAGTCTTTGTGGATGCACCCCCTCTAGAAATTTCAGCATTCCATGCTTTACAAACGGCTTTCTGCGTGTCGTTCTTAGATATATCGAAATGCACCCACATGGCAGACATGTTGACTGTAATCCAATCTGGTGCCTGCAGACTGCGGTTGTTGATTGCGTCATCACTGTTTCGGTCGCGTAAAAAAAAAAAAAAAACTTTTTGGTGGCCGAATATTCAGGCAATCCCTAGTAAAAACAGCAGAAACTACAGAGTGAGAGCCGATCCGCGAAAGGAAATAAAGTGGGGAGCGGCTCTCACTCGATGGGAGTTGGCTCTTCTGATTCACTACAAAGCATCGGCTCTTCGCATGACGTATCACTACAGGGAAGGTGGATTCTGATTGGCAGTTGTGCACTTTCCGCCGCATGTAATGCACGTGCTCGAGTAAATATGGCAACAGCTGATCATCGTAATCGAACTGAATTTAATCAGGATCACTAATCGTGATCGTATAATCGCCCAGCCCTAATCTAACCGTGCCTCCTAAGAATATGTTTTAGTATAATGCACAGCATACTGCAATCTCCATATACAGCAATATATAAACATGCTAGTTCGTCCCTCTTGCGCAGTCCTAATCGGTCACATATTACAAAATACTTCACCCACAAGCGTTCATGATCAGAATTCATCTCAAATAGGGCAGTTAGCATTATGTGAACATCATAAATGACATCATTCAAAGTTTAACTAGGAAACTTAAATAAGCAGTTAGGACCATGCAAACCATACAAATAAATATCATGTGAGCTAATTCACCGTTAGCCACCTACAGTATTTGAAAAAATCTTCTGAAAAGCAGGGTCAGTGAGTTTAGTAGGGGACTGGTTTGACGGGATGCCAGTCTCACCTCTGGTCTGTTCTGAGAGAAGATGCCAATGTAATGATCACTGGTTTTGGAGTGGCCTAGGTGCAGCAGAGCTGAGCCCAGGTTTGCTGTTCTTTCTGCAACCTGAGAAGAAACAAAATCACCACTCATGACATTTCACAACAGCCACACAATGACTGGCTTGTTCATTAACACCGTCACGGAAGCCTCTCTTCCTGGACCGCAGGGACTGAGAGACAGACTTCATGACCCAGTTTTGTTACAAGCGATGAAAACGGAAAGTGATACGAAATACCATGGCATGAAAAAGCATGTTTGGAATCAGTATAGTCACTAACAGACGGAAATACCATGATATCAGGTTCTATGATCCATACAGCGGGTAACCTCTATTGTAAAACCTCAGTATTATATGGACTGTAATCACAAGTGTAAGGTAACAGGCTCTCAGGTCATGTTAGGGCATAGCCTGCACAATATACCGCCTGTTAATCATATCGCAATATTGGTCTCTGCAATATTCATACCGCAGAAAATTTTCTGATTGGCTGTCCTGTACTGCAGCAAAGAGCTGAAACACTCCTTCGACCTTCAGGATGAATGGGCGGGACTAAACTGCTCCAGCCCAAATAAGAACATTTATGTAAATGTGTTGCTTTTATCACAAAAATAATGAGTTGATACTAAGTCTTTTTTAAATTCCAGAAAGATGACATGGGCCTTTTAATATACTGAAACTGCAAGATGTAGGGGTATAATGTACTGTCCATACCATGTGTTATGGAAATCTATATCAACTGACAACAGATCCAGAAGAAGTGCTCTTACCAGATATCTTTATTGCAAAAAAAAAAAAAATAATAAAATACATTTTAACTCCTTGAACTGCAAGTGCTTGGATATGTGCCCATGTTTCCCAGTTCCTCACACTCAGAATGTATATATTAGTGTCATATTGTTCACCAAACTATGTAAAGTGGTTACTGAATAATGAGTCTTAGCCTGTAGTTTAAGGGGATAACTAAGCAGATGTAAAGAAAGTACTAGAGTAATGTGCAAGGGGAAGGAAATGGTGGATAAAGGAGAGGAAAAAGAGATACAGAGATAACATGTCATTAGAAAAGAACAGAAACAGTGATGCCTCAGGCATTCCTACCTCTGAATAGGACAACCACTCATAAGGCTTCTTTGGCTTTCTGAATCCTAGGCAAGGCCCATTGTCTGAAAGAGAGTAAAAAAAAAAAAAAGAACAAAATTACTTACACAAATCCTACACGGCATAGTCTTCTGACGGTGTAGTCCAAAAGCTTTAGCAAATTTATCAAAGCTAAGAAAAAGAGTGAAGAAATATTTCTGGCTTTCACCTTTTAAAAACCATGAACACATTTTCTGAGCTGGGCAATATGGCACTATTTATTGTTATTATGATATATTAGATAAATATAAAGATAAATATTACTTACTCGATACCCTCAGGCCTCTGGTGAAGCACTCATACACAGTTGTAGCATCTTCAAAGTAAAAAGACAAAAGCGAGTCGTCCTCCAACAGGGTTGCCCTCCGGGCAAACTCCAACCCCTGAGAGACATTGAGGAGCATGTGAATTAAAACATACAGCTCTTTATTTAAAGAACATTTAACCTTTTCTGTCTCAGCCACGCAATAAAGCATAGACTCACCTGCACTTCCACAGACTGCATGCGCAGGTCGCAGGGTGGTTTGAGGGCTTTGGGCCGTGTGGCATACAAATAGGTGGTGACGGCGGCGAAGGCACCCACGCCCACCAGGGTCCGGGTGGACAGGCCGCTGAAGTACTGCCGGACATCGTCCAGCTCAGGCAGACGCAGCCGCTTTAACAGCTCGTGAGCCTGCATGACTGTCTGATAATGGATCTGTGGAGGGAGTGCAACAAGGTTCAAGATTAAGACCACTGCTGATTTTTTACCTAAAAGCACTTTTCCATAACGTAAAGTGTGAAGTGTCCATCTGTCGTGAAAATAACACACCACAGCACACAGTGTGAAATTCTTGCTCTGCATTTAACCCATTCGCCAAGTGAAGCAGTGGGCAGCTAGCGATGCAGCATCCAGGGAGCAGTGTGTGGGGATGGTACCCTGCTCAAGGATATCTCAGGGGTGCCACTGGCAGTCCTGGGATTCAAACCCACAACCTTCTGATCACAGGGGAAAATCCCTAACCACAAGTCCTCCAGCTGCCCCATACAGACATCCAGGAAACATGCTGTACCTAAACCTCAAACAGACTTGCTTATGTGATTACTTAACATCTTGACATGGCTTGAGGCAAACTCGTCTCGGCTTATCGACTCGGGTAAGAAGAAAACAGCACAATTAATTTTCACAGAACTGTTCCTTTAAAAAGGTGCTGTTAGTGAATGATAATGGTTATAGTTGAAGAGGAAACTTTTGTTTGGATAGAGCCAAGTACACGCATCTGC
This sequence comes from Hydrocynus forskahlii, assembly GCA_037974365.1. NCBI lineage: Eukaryota > Metazoa > Chordata > Actinopteri > Characiformes > Alestidae > Hydrocynus > Hydrocynus forskahlii. The sequence goes on along the minus strand of JBBPCX010059702.1, from coordinate 10,873 downwards.
AATGTAACACATGTGACCTGTGACCTGTTTTTACATCTGCTCTGTTAACACATTCCTATTAGAAACAAAAAAAATAAATGAATGATTTTGCATAGAAATGAAAATAACAGGACAATTGTTCAGTCCCAGAAATGTGCTGTAAGCTGTAAAGAGTGGAGGTTCTAATTGCAAACAGAAATATGAGCCTGTTGTAGCTTACAGGTTTAATTACACTAAACAGTGCATGTAAGAAACACTACACTTAGTTCCACAATGCTGAGGCCTTTCTCATGCTATCGATTTAACGCTTTAATAACAGACCTGATTATGCCTTTTGTTTTCTTTTAACATGCAAAATCAGTGCCACTATACTTACTTGCCCTGTTTCCCTAAGACCTCGACACAGTGATCTGCATGTTCCAAGGTTCACTAAGCAGGGGCTACATTGCTGACTGAGGTATGAGTTTTCTTATCTAAAATGAGTCGTATTTGCAGTTTGTCCTTTCCTTTTTATCTTTGACCTTTTGACACACAGCAAGCACTGTACACTGTGGCCAGATCCAGTATGGACCTACAATCTAGTCCAGCGAAATACTGGTGGAGGGGGTTTGAGCTGAATGAAACATTAAAGAGAAGCAGAATATGAATTGCTTTCTCAAAATAGAGGGCAGTATAGTAATAGATTTCAAAAATGCACTTAAATTAAATCTTAAATTTGTGATTTAAGCAAAAATTTCATACAGCATTATTGGACACTAATTTGCCAATATATTTTTGAAAATAAAACTAGTCACAAATGTCTTGCTAGTGTTTGATGTCAAGAAATGTGCAATGAAGCAAGAGACAATTTCACAATTCAGTACAACATATCCAATCCATCTTCTAATATGAAAAAGCGAAGGCCTGTATTAAAAAAAACAAACAAAAAAATAAAAAACAGTGCAAATATACTATTCAGAAAGAAGCAGAAGGGAAAAGTTGGAGATCTGCAATGTAAAAGTTTACTTATCACAAAAGTCTTTTACCAGATATAAATTTAAAAGAATAAGTCACATGTTTGGAGTTTTGTTTCTTTTTAGTTTAGCACTGAAGCTACAAAGCTAACAGTGTGGTTTAGAGCACAGTATGACTTACTGTGAGCTACAAAACTGAATAAAACTTCTCAGTTCTTGGTCTTCTTTGCACTCTGTGAAGTCCAGTACTGCCCACATTTATGAAGTCTTGTGCTGTTTCTGTTCTTTGTGTTGCTCCATGGTCCTGGAGGAATGTTTTGTTTCATTGTGTTCTGTGTATATAGCTGAAATGACAAACACCTACTTGACTTCAGTAACTAAACACTACTGGCGGGGTCTGGAGTAGGGCTGATCAGGAATCAGTTTTTGGGAGAATGATATTCATAAATACAGATGAATCCGACCCTAGTGCATGTGTGCCATGATTGTCTATCCCGGGTTTCTTCAGTTTTATAGCTCACAGTGAGTCATAATGCGTCCAAAACCACATCCACTAGTCCAACTTAAAGAAGAGCTGATGCGGTTTGGGTGGGTTGAGAGAGGTTCTGGGGATGTTTTTACATTATCCATTTGTTTAAACTACAGGTTTATACTAAAGAGGCAATGTCTTGATCAGACCTGTCTTGATTGACTGACTACATCTCAAGTACGTGGAAAATTGTACAAATTCAATTTTTTCACAAAAGCATTCCCTTAAAAACTGAATTACTTCACAGACATTCCCAAACTGTTGTCTCTCTGCACAAAAGTAAACTGCACTGTTTACATATGCACAGGGATCAGGCCAATAACCACCAATTAGATTCGATTTGTATAATTTGTCTAGACTAGATACACAAACCACTGATAAAATCAGAGATAAGCATAGAAGCAAATGCTGCAGTTAACAGATGTACCCAGCATTTCCACTCCTGTTAAAAATAGCCAAATGTATCCAAATTTGAACTCACGTCCAAAGAATGGAAAATATACAGGGAGTGGATAATTAAGCATGAGATCTGGAAGGACTCACCATGACCACTAGGTCACACAAAGTCACAGAGCCTCTGTCACCCCGGAGAGCACGTGTTGACGGAACACATCAGGTTCAGCACTGGCCCGTCAGGACACACTGCCCCTTTCACCTTTCGCCTACTTCCATTATTATCGCCTGCGACTGGGAACGTGTCCCAGCCAGCTGTGATGAGTATGTTGTACAATTATAGCGTAAACTCCAACCACATTCAGTGCAACAAGAATTTGGCAAGAGTAAACTACTACTTTACCAGCGATGCAACTTACTCAAAAACCTTCAAATGTCAAACTAGTGACAAAAGATCTCTCAGTGAAAAACTGTAGAGGTTAACTGTACGTCATCAGAGCAAATTTACAGATGCACCTTGCATTTCTTTGGCACAAAAACAGACTACTAATATCAGTATGAAGTGAATATATATGTACACAGACACACACTATACTGATGAGATATACATGCATACACACATCTCTTTAGAACAACTCTGTAGAGGCGACTTACATCAACTTACAACTCAAAGGCTGAGTATGGAAATGAAAAGTGACCTTGGGGGAGGGGGGCTGAGTTTCCACAACCAAACGTCAGAAAAGAGGGAAATTCATGCGATTCTCAATCCCACTTTGAGCATGCGGTGCATTTCAGATGACCCAAAGTTGCTAAGAGGAACCTACAGAGGCTTACAGCTCTTAACGCCAAGCGCAGTTTCAGATGAATGTTTGGCCTGTGCTCAAGGTGATCCACTGCTGCCAAAACAGAAACACACCTCTGGTGGAGATTTTAGCTTCCTATTCCACAATGCACGCGCACATGCACACAAACTCAAACATGTACACACACACACACACACAAAACAGCAAATACAGTTCACCTGAGTCAGGAGGGAAGTCCAAATACAGGCGCTGTGCAAACTGCTCTATCCAATGAGTGGAACCTGGAATTCCTGGGTCAGCCCAGTAAAGACAGGTAAGAATAACTAGTGGCTGGGTTTATGTGCAACCACAAAAGACCCGGCCCATCCGAAGGTCAAACGTAGACTGGGACCTCCTTCCTCCTTATTGGCCTGTCGGGCTCTGAAATGTGCCCCGTCAGCCAGTCCCAGCACAGAGAGCCGAGAGGACAATGGACGTCAAAGTTCCATGATTAACAGGCTTTAGTTAAAACACAATCCACCTACAACAAAACAGTGGCTTCTGACAAGATATTACGCAAAATGGACACTGATGAGGTGCTGACCGCCTCATTCTAACCCAGATCACTCTAACCATTTTCCACCGCATTCCTCAGCTGCTTTAATGCCCATTCTGTTTACTAGCCAATGAGTCAATCAGTCTTTAGTTTTTAACAAAATTCACATTCTTACACTATAGGTGATTTCTGCTAAGATCCCACTGCATTTTGTTTCCTGAAGCTTACTGATAAAAAATTACCTGGTGGAATTAAGATGATTAGGGTTTGCTTCATCATTAGGACTTAGGTCTGGGGTTAAGTTAAAGTGTTGGCCTGAGGTTAGGATTAGAGTTAAGAGTGAGCAATCTTTTGAAAAACTTTATTTAATAGATGAAAGTAAGTTAAGGACACATTGAGTGTTTACAAATCATCGAACTTTGTACCGTCAGCATCTATTGTATTAGTAATCCAGTCATCTGCACATGGTACTAAAGATTATTCTAGTAATCAGTTTCCTAGTATTATTCTATTAATCAAGTTGGTATTGTTTACTGGGAAATACTTAACTGGGAACAGAATAACTATGAAGAACAAAAAAATCTAAGTAACCTTTAAAAAGACAGATTCAAAAGAGCACTAGGGGACTCATAATGCATACAAACTGAAGTCTTCATCATGCTTCATCTTACAGAAAGAGTGACCAACAGGAGAATTTAAAGTAGGCTTTATCACTACTCAAATTCTCGAACAAATCCCAAGGAAGGAACGTTTTCAATTCTTTTCAGATAACTGTCCACAGTGGGCCACGCCAGCAAAGAGACAGCAGAAATACAAACTTGGTTTAAATAAACTCTATCAGACTTTACCACACGGTCAAAAAGCCAAAGCCGTCAATCTATTGATTACCTTGTCTCTGATTGGATCAAAGAAGCACTGACTGTCTCATCTTGTTGACTTCCTATCTTTGAATTAGACTTGCACAGGGGTCAGAGAGAGCAGCTGCTGATGTGGGCACACACAGTCTGTCACATGCTCCGTTAGCTTTTCCAGGGTAAAAGTAACATGACCAGGCCCATGCCCTCTAAACTTGGTCTGTCAGGGAGGACAGACCAATGGTAGACCCCAAGACTCAATCACCCGACTGAGGACAGCCAAGGAGGCACAGCCCCGCCCCCACCCCTTCATCATCCAGGCCGGGCCTGCTATTTAAAACCAGTGGCACGCTGAACGGAAAACACGATGACGTGGAGAAACACTCCAGCTGCTGCTTCAGACACGTAGCACATGTGGTACATGTGCACAAGTGAGCGCACACACACACACACTACAGTGACATGCGAGATTATTCAGGACAAGCTTGATGGCGTTCTTAAAGGAATAGATCAGTAGAGATCAAATTTATACAACTTTGTAATTCTTTACATAATTTTACCCTCGCCACAAATGCAGTCAATCAGCTAATAAGCTACACGTTTAATGCCTGAAACTGCTTCATTAGATCAGTTTACTCATCTAAATTGTCAATACTCATCCAAAAATGTCTGAGCAGCCTGAGCAATCAACATTCATTAAGGTGCCACAGACCTGTGGATGTGGTTTAGGACAACAGTACGACTTACTGTGACCTTTGAACCTTCACTACAATAGTGACTCGTTTTAGAAATGACCCAAAAGTTATTCACAACACTCTAGAACAGAGGATCGCTCTCAGACAGATTCCTCTGTTTATCTCAATCATTGTCATGAAAACAGTACTCTATTGTGAAATAATCTATTTTCACTCTACTATGAAATAGATTATGTCTAAAACAGCTGCCTGTAGGGTTCAACCACAAGTTCTGGTTATTTTGTATAGCTCACAGTAAGTCACACTGTGTGCTAAACCAATGGTTCTCAACCTTTTCAGCATTAAGGCCCACCTATCTATCACAGCATGTTGCCGAGGCCCACTCAGCCACATTAGATGATATTAAATAACCAATTGCGGACCAATGGCCTGTCTCGATTTTAGATTCACGGCCCAATCAAAAGCCCATCAGTGGTCCGCGGCCCAGTGGTTGAGAAACACGGTGCTAAACCACATCACGTCCATGCCAAACTATTCCTTTAAAAGTTTGGTGGGACGTCACATTTCCAATGATCTCAGATGCAGCCAATCAGTCAAGACATGACAGTTGTCCAAAGTTTGCTACTTTCGCAATCAAGATCCAAGGCTAATCTATCTTAATGTATTGGACGTTTATAGCCACCAGGCCAACTGCAGGCTTACATCTTCACACACTCACCTCAAACCACACTGAAGTGTTAAGTTATCTCAAATACACTTGCTGATGTGGTTTCTGGTACTGTTACATCCCCATTTATGTGCCATAGTATGTCATACAGCAATAAAAAATACAATCATAAGTCTGCAATGACTCATGAAGAGAAATATAAACTGGTTGCATCCCTAAAGACGATATTAACACAGTACTGTGAAGCCTGAATTCATCATTTACTACTGTGCTAAACCTGTAACATGAGACCTTCAACTGACCCCAAACCATAACTGACTGCACTACTAGCTGAAGATTTTGTACAGGTTTATATAGACCTCTCAGACTTGATTCTAATGTCTCCCACTGGACAGGAGTCTGTCCTTTCCGACTCTACACCCATTCATTTAGAAGGAATGTTTAGAGAGCACATTCCTCAGCTCCACAGGTCAGACTAGGATGAAGACTACACAATCACACGGCCTTATAACTTAATTCACACAACTCCACCTTATAACACACAGGGGTGTTCCAGATAGCACCAAGTAGCAAGTCAACTATTTGCATATTCTGGAATTTTTGAATATTCCGGCTTCCTTATGCCCTTTATGGCCAGGGCAACTGTTTCCACTGACCCAGCTAACAAAAACAAACCACTGAATGCCAGAAATAAAACGACTGTCAAACCTCAGCAGACGATCAGGAGAATTTTACGACTCAAACCTGTTTTTAGGGAACAGTGACTCATTAAAATCTAATGGTTTATTTTCATAGGGAGAGTAGGGATGGCGATATGATATACAGTAAACCCCTGCTTATTCACGGTTCAGCAGTCATGGCTTCAGTCTTTCACAGATCACAGAACCGAACTAATGACTGACTGTGAACTAATGAAACCCCCACACATTCGCAGAAACTCCAGATATCCTCCGCATTTTTTTTTTTGCTTTTCTGACATATGGGCCTCATTCACCACGCCCCCCACGTCCTCGTGCTAGTTGTTTATGTTTGGGTGCAGCGGTTAGAAAGCCTTGCTAAGCGCCGTGCCCAAACATAAACAACCAGCACGAGGACAAGGGTGCATGGCGCACGAGGCCCGGACATCAAAGTCACCTGTACTCAGAGGCGGGTGATTTGAAATTACTCAATCCGAGAATGTTATTTATTTCTCCTTGCTGCTGCCCTGTGACGTTGCAGTCCAGAATTTCCCCCATGGAGCGTCTGGAGTGTTCTCGTGTTTTTCATTTTGTTCCTCTTTAAGCCAAGTATTTTTATTACTGGCAATTAAATGAATTAAATGATGTGCTGTCATTTACCAAAGAAAATGACAGCACATACCAAAGAAAACATGCTTTAATTACAGTATAGCCTATACAGCGGTGGCATCGATATTTATATTCTAGCACTGCAGGAGTTCAGTGTAAAGTGTACAGTACAAATACGGGTTTTCTTTAAGGGTAATGTATTAAGCTGAGTTTAAAATGAAATTAAAGTGTTTTGGGAACATGTTTGGGGGCATGTTTAGGGTTGACACTACAAAAATAGGCTTTTTTTTTTTTTTTACCACAACACAAATTCACATTTTTTCACTATATGCGGGTCCTCGATTGCCGGGGGTTTACTGTATAGTTATTATTATGTTCACAATAAGCTTTTCTGAGACTACAGTAGATGCTGCCAGTACGTAAACAATAAGCATCTTCACTTTTCAATTCAAAGATAATAAGGATGCAATTGTGGGCTGATGCCAATGTCCAATATTTTTCATGTACACACATTATGTATAAAGTAACAATGTAAATATATAATAAAGTATGTATGTGTGTCTATATAGATATACTAGCATACATACATACACACACAATGTACATACACAGTCATAAGAAGCAGACTAAATCCTTTGGTATATGGTTACAAATGCAGTAAAACGGAGCCAGCACGGACAGCTAAGCACAATTACCCAGCTCCTCTGAAACACGATTAATACTCAAAAATGAGGTCTATAGCAGTTAATATCGGTCTGGTGCCATTCATTTTTTAAGTAATTATGTGATATGATTACAATTGGAGCTGACTCTATTAAAACTGATAACAGGCAATATTGGAACATGTGCTCCTATTCACTCCTTATTTTTTTCAATGTGGCACCAACTTTGTTTTTCAGTTCCAACTTTTAAACCACAAAATAAATGCTATGATGCATGCTGTGTATTAATAAGCGCCCTAATAATTAAATCAGTAGCATAACCCAATGAGCAAATACCTGGTTAAAATACACCAATAAAATACACTAATAAAAGTCTAATGGATGTCAAGGTGGCAAATGAAATGTATCGAGTTGTGGTGAGACAACTTTGTTCAGACTATAAACCAATTTTATCCACATTTCACTTTTTATGAATAGAGCTCTCCAAACCAAGAAAACCAAACATGCAATGAGTCATCACAGCCCACAGGCACTGTTACAGGCGTCCTCTAAGACGCACTCCAAGAATGATCAAACTACGGTAACCTGTAGCTTCAGGCTCCCCGATCAAGATGCGTGTTAAAACAAAGTACAATTCAGTGGCACCTGTCTGTGTTGGGAGAATGCAAAAGATTAAAAGAGGCTTCTGAAGTTTCAGCAGTTGCTTGTTCATTTGTTTGGCCTTCATATTTTCTACAAGAACTTTGTTGACACAGAAAACACCTGATTTTCTTTTCCGTCAATAAGCCACTGGCATCAGACCATCCAGTCAGTAGGCTACTGCTGGCGTCTGGTAAAGATAGCAGCAAAATGACAGATCAACAGCCCGATTCAGCACTGCAGGCCCACGCTGACCACACAGCCACGCATGCACAGTGCAAGGGTCATACAAAGAGTCTTCTGTTGGAATACAATGCCTAAAAAGGAGCACAGCTGCTCCAGAGCCTGAACTGTGCTTACTGTCAGAGAGTACACACAGACACACACACCAAGCGTGTTTTAGTGGGGGCTCTGTTGTCATCTGAAAGTCCCTTCTGACACTACTCACCAGCTGTGGTTTGTTGCCTAAACAGTGATCTCTGCCTATAAAGTTGTGCCAGAGACAAAAACAAAATACAACCTCTTAACCTCATTGATTGTTGAAAAGGAGTGTGTGAGTGACAGAGTAAAGACGATTGTTCAGCTTATTTACGGTTACCTCACACAACACCGGTGACCTTTCACCTCATTCCATGCAGGCCAGGACAGGTAACAGGTACCCAACACCAAACACCAACAGAGAGGAGGAAGACTGAAAGGTCACTTTACAACTAGAGCATATTAAGTCCTAGTGACCTTTCAGACATATAAAATTTCATACCCTTTGTTCAATTATACTCTCTAGGTGGGATCTGAGAGTGCAAGTCCTGGAAGGCGACAAATAAGCTGTCCTCGTTGACCAGGAGCCACAAGTGACTCAGGTGAACCTTAACTTTCCACTATAAAGCAGTAGCTGCTCATAAAAACTGAACAGAATCTCCAGGCACATTCTTTGGGTTGGGAGGGAAACACCACAAGCACTTTTACACTGAACCACATGAACACCACCTCCTCACTCACTTTAACCCTGCACCTCCCAACCAAAGTCTCCTCTCCTTTCACTTTTAAACTGAACCTCCTAACCAAATTCTCCTCTCCATACACTTTAAAACTGAACCCCCCAAAGTCTCCTCAACATACACTTTAAAGCTAAACATCCTAACTAAAATCTCCTCCTCACACCTCCTAACTAAAGCCCCTCCTCTCACACTTCAACCCCACAACTCCTAACCAAATCTTCCTCACACTAATCCTACACCTCCTATCCTCACACTTAAAAACTAGACATCCTAACCAAAGTCTCCTCCCCACACTCTTCAACCGTGCACCTCCTAAGCACCAGCGCCTCACACACTCTTTCCCATTCTACTGCTTTATAATGGCTAGTGCTTCTGAGACCACATAAACAAACCACGCTGTAATCACCATCCCAGATCTGCAAGAGTAACTCTACAAAACCTCACCAAGTGTAACCTGTGTACCACAGCAGGCTGTACGGACTCTCTGGCACCTCATGGCTGCTCACACCACCCTGATCAGCTAACAGAGCACACCCCCCCCCCTCCACACACACACTTTCATTTTAAACACACTTTCATTTTAAACGCAGCCACTGTGCACTACACATGCCATGCACGAGTTTACGCACGTACTGGCTGCTACACTACTCTTGCTTTACTTTTTTTTTTACTTTTTGGACTCTCTCTCTCCACAGGCCACGAGGCTACTGGAGTTCGAGTCTGTTTTGTTGGTGTGTACAACGTGTCCAAATGTATGCAAGCTGCACTTATACAATAAAATGCTGCACACAATAAATTGCTTTTGGTTGCTAAACGAGAAGAGGAAAAAAGCACATGTGAAAGAAATCACAAGCCTAAACAAGAAAGAGGACAAAAAGTTGCACTTGGAGATCTGCCGGTGCACATGGCGCGTGCCTTTTTGTTACTATATATCAGGGAAGTATACACATGTATCAGTCCAGAGTGTAACAGTGTTAAAGTTAGATGGAAAAGAGAACAGATTAAGATGAGTCAGACCCGGCAGCACTGACCTTTAGCCGTGAAGACCGCCTTGGTGACCCCTTCGGTGCAGCCCGTGCGCCTCCAGTCCCGGTCTGAGTGTGGGGGGGTGGACTGGTCTGAGCCCCTCCCAAGCCAGGAGCGTTCAGCCAATCAGCAGCAGTGAAACAAGAGCGCGCGCGCTCCGAGGAGACGCGTGATTGGTCCGTTCGTGGAGTCTCACCTTTGTACAGACTTTCAGGGCAGGTGTGAAGGAGACCCAGGACGGACAAGAACCTTAACTCCACACCTTCACCTGTCTCTCTCAACCAATCTACTCGATTTAGATCCTTCAGCTCTGTTGCCCCCCGTCTCTGGACCTCCCACCCACAATAAATCCACAGGACTGACTCTCTTTCAAATCCTGTCTTAAAACACCTCTTCAAACATGCTTACTCTCTTTGCTCCTGTCCCTAAACTGCACTCAGTTTTAGTCTCTTTTATTTATGTTTATGTATTCTTTCTTCTTTTGCATTTTAAATTGTATGATCTGGTTTACTTGTCTGTAAGGTGTCCTTGAGTGAATAAAATAAATAATAAAAAACGAAAAGACAGGAAGCAGAGCTGGAGGTGGCAGAGTTGAAAATGTTAAGATTTGCTCTGAGAGTGACAAGGATGGACAATAACAGGAATGGGATTATTAGAGGGACAGCTCGACTTTTTGGACTTTTTGGACTTTTTGGAGGAAAAGTCAGAGGAGCGAGACTGCGTTGGTTTGTACGTGTGCTGAAGAGAGACTCTGGGTGTGTTGGGAGAAGGATGTTGAGGAGAGACTCTGGGTGTGTTGGGAGAAGGATGCTGAGGAGAGACTCTGAGTGTGTTGGGAGAAGGATGCTGAGGAG
>JBBPCX010059680.1:0-14246 GCA_037974365.1 Hydrocynus forskahlii | reverse complement strand
CTTTATATGGTCATTTTAAGTTTACAAAAGTATACTTTATAGACTTTCTTTATACTTATCAGTATAAGTCAAGTATATTTCACTACAATATTCTTAAGTATATAAAAAAACAGTATATAAAAAGTAAACTTCAAGTATACTGCCTCAGTTTTAGTATAAAATAAGTATACTCGTAGTACACCTGAATAAACTACTTTTTGCTAAGGGTCTCTCTCTCTCTCTCTCTCTCTCTCTCTCTCTCTCTCTCTCTCTCTGCCATTCCTCCTGCTCATTAAACATCACTTTTACAGGCAAATCTTTTAGCCAAATGTGAGACGTGACATGAAGCACTTTAGCTGCATCCAAAGCCTCAAAAATTCAAACAAGCCTCAGGGATATCCTCTGGTCAATACTGTAGGAAAATAGTTGGCACGTCCTCAAAGCATCATGACGAGGTTTGTGCAAAGAAGCATTCATCCTCACGGAGAGAACAAACTGACTTGGAAGCTTTTTCAGTCCTAAACAGTGCAGTTACGTCTGAGATAAGTCATGGGGTGCTATTGTTATTCCCAGACAAAAGCCACTGTGTCCACTTTCAGGAATGCGACATTCCAGCAGGACCACACCAGTTCACATTTCTCAATCAATACTGTTGTAGATGTTTCATATTTTGTAAAATTTACTAAACTAAATGAAGAAATATCTGTTCTGCTTTTGGGTTTTACTGGAAGTTTTGCTGTTGCTTTTCAAATGGGATGTTTTAGATGGTGTGTGTGATAGTGCTGTCAGCATTTAGCCTTAGGCAGAAGCCCCACTGGCCAGGTCAGTAGTACCTGAATTACGTCATTGTGTGTGTGTGTGTGTGTGTGTGTGTGTGTGTGTGTGTGTGTGCGCATGTATGTGTGGACGCGCCATGCTGTATCTCTACCATCAGGTTTCAGAGGTGAATGTATGAACCTGCAGGTGAAAATGCATTGTCCTGTTCTTCAAAACTCCCCAAACCACATTACTTGTCATAACTTTGAGAAACCAGCATCTGAACCAGCCTTACCCACAACCCCCTGACATATAAGTGCAAGGCCATAACAAGGCCAACCAGTCTGGTACTCCGTTTGTGTCCAAGCTGGCCAAGGACCTTTCAGACTTCTGTCTTTCCTCCCAAACCTTGGTTGATTTTACACGTCAGGATGAGAAGAGTCATCATTGGAGTGGTTGCAGCCATTGGATTCCTTGCTCTGGGTAAGTCACTGTAACCAAATCTGTAGCCTCTTCACTTCTGAAATCACTCAGAGAAGGCCAAACGAGTCTTAAGAGAACATGTTTGTCCATTTTAGTTTCGGTCTTTGTCAAATTCATTGATAAAGATCTTTTATGTGTATTTTACCATTTGAATTACATTTGGACTATTTTAAGCAGTTTGTGGAAACAGTTGTGACCTTTTAATAATCATAAGTATCATACTGATGGCTTTAGACCTCTTCCACTAAACAAGTAACATGAATTTGAGTTCGACTAACTGTGTTGAAAGCAGACAAAAACCTTCCTCTGTTCCTTTTAGTCTCGCGTGCTTTTAAATACTCTGAGCCTGAGGTACTTAATACTTTTGCATCAGAATTGGGAATAAATCAGAGACATACTGCCCACATGAAACTGCACAAGCCTAACAGTCATGGTTTAATTGCCATCAGCAAGTTTGAGCAGCTCAGTCTTTGAAAACCAGGTGTAAATTTGTGTTTGTGTATAAGAGACATGTTGTCAAGAGACTTCTTTAATTACGGTAACAGACACTTCAAACACCAGATTGTTTACCATCAAAGTTACATTGTTTGAACACTTGGGATCAGAAAAATATGTTTTGATAAAGCCACACTTGTCTTGAGTTATTCTGTTTTCTTAGCTGGAGTGGAATTACTCCCACCAGAGGGTTTTGGTGGGAAAGAACTGAATTCATGAACACCACTCTCTCTTCATCACTGAATTTTCATTCTGTATTTTGTCTCCAGCTTGTTAATGACTCTGCTATTTTCTCTGCTACTTTTATTTAAACCCTTCCGCTCACAAGTGCACAACTGGAGAGCTAATCTGCATATGGTTTAAAATTGAGCACTAAATTCATGGGCATTGTGAGAGCATTTTATGGGGGCTTTAAGGAACATTTTGCACTGTGCCTGTGCTCATAACAACATCTGGCCCTCAGTGATTGTGTTTTAATAGGCATCAGTTTCTCAACACATAATACAGCTCTTATGATAATTCATTATTTGCATTCACTACTAACATTACATTTATGGCATTTGGCAGATGCCCTTATCCAAAGTGACTTACAAGCATTAGTTACAGGGACAGTCTCCCTGGAGACACTGAGGGTTAAGTGTTTTGCTCAAGGACACAGTGGTAGATAGTGGGGGGTTTGAACCTGTGACTTTGTGGCCATCGGCTTCACAGGCAAGTGTTTTACCCTCTAGGCCACTACCACTCTAAAATCTGGTAAAGACATCTCAATGCCACTGAAATATTACAACTTATTAGTCATCATATATTTATATATAATGTATATATACTCTCCTTTCTCTCTCTCTCTCTCTCTCTCTCTCTCTCTCTCTCTCTCTTTCCCTCTCTCTAGCGGAGTCACTGACCTGTAATCAGTGCTCCATGGGTTTGATAGGAATTTGTCTGAAACCCTCGACCATCGACTGCACCACAAACACGTCCCTCTGCTACACAGGAAAAGCCAGTAAGTCTCATCATTCCAGTATCAGTGCCACAGGCGAGGCCAGGGGCAAGCTTTCAAGACTTAAGTGGTTTTGTTAATGACTTTTGTTTCATCACTTTAGACCCAAGGTCTACATGGCAGTTAACCACGCCCTTGAATTTAAGGCCCAATCAAATGAACTATCATGACTTGTATGACTGGAGCTATACAATATTTGTAAAACACTCACAGCACCATATTTCTATGTATTTTTGTGAAGATTGTTGATTGTGCCTGAGAACAGCATTCACCCTGTTTTCATTAACTGTTAACCTCCCTGTGCAAAAGTTCCTCTTACAAAAGGGCCTATTGATCAAGAGAGGAACATTCCTAAAGAACAGCGGAACGTTTGAAAAAAGAGATTTATGAGAGTGAAAAACCTTTTAAAGGTTTAAAGAATTTCAGCAATTAGAAGATTCTCCACCAGTTTCTAGTCGAACTTTAAAGTTTCTCTAAACCATATATATTAAGGTCCTTCACACAATCTCACATGAGAAAAAAATCTAGTCAAATCAACATCCCCATTTTGGTATCACAGTCTGATCTGAAGAGAGGATTCTGTCTGTAAACTCTTCTCTGTTTCTCTCCACAGTTTTCCCTTCAGTCTCAGGTTTCCTTGGTTTCAACACTCAGGGATGCTTGGAGTCGAATAAGTGCGACGTCACCATAAACGGCACCATCCTGGGAGCCTCTTATGTCATCAGTCAAACCTGCTGCAACACGAACAAATGTAACCCCGTCCAGATCAGTGGAGCCCCCTACATGCAGATGTCCCTGCCCGTGGCCGTCGGGACCACCCTGATGACCCTCGTCTGGAGCGGTTTCATATGTTAATCATCTTAAATCCACGCCCACAAACCATGATTCATTGAGATTAGTGCAATTCCACACACACAACTTACTAAAATGACACAACAAAATTATATATACAAAACTACACACACACACACACACACATACACACATATATATATGTGTGTGTGTGTGTGTGTGTGTGTTTGTGTGTGTACTTTAAATGCATATACTTATATACTTACTCATTTACTTAAAAAACACTGTTCTGTGAAGGGCATTTCAAATGTGTATAATGTGCAAAATGTGCATTTTTTTTTCTAAAAATGAGACTGAAATGTGTACATGCATATATTCCCAATACAAAAATAGCCTTTGGATGAAGTTAAAATGTCTGTTTAATTGTTGACACTACATAGCAAGAAATCCTTCTGTAAAAGTCTTCAGAACATGGCTAGAAATGAATGCAGGTCTTTGAAAATCTGAAACTTCAGGAAACAAACTTTTAAGCAACACATGACGCAACCTCACCACAACCATGAGTGAATGACAGGCACAGGGTTCAAGCGGAGGAGGCGTGACATATTTTCTGTAGCTTCTTGAGTGTAGCTAAGTATCTGTTGTGGATTGTCTTTTGGCATTTCTGTTGGATTAGTCCTGAAGATCATTTTCATTTTTGGTTGCATTTCACTGATTTACTTTTATGACTTGAAAGCTATTCTAATTCAAGTCTACTGTGAACTAAAGTGAACTAGTTTTTTTTGGAAGAAAATTGGGAAAAATGCCAAATTAAAATTAAACTAATAATTAATTTACATTTGTTCACTGATTTATTTTCATGACTTGAAAGCTATGCTTATTCAAGTGCACTCTGAATGAATATCAATGAATTGTTATTTTTATTTTGGATTTTTCCCAGTTTTCTGGCCAATTTATTTGTCTACACTCCTCCAGTCGTTTAATAATACCAACACTGGGAGGATGAAAGTGAGCATGTGCTTGCTCTGAACAAAACACCATTGGAGAACACAAAGCACCAATTATTTTACATCAGCTGACTCAGCCTTTCTCAAACTTATTTCTCCTGGGGACCAGTCATGTCAGGCTTTGGGGCTGCAGGGCCCTGCATATGTGCAAACTGACTTTTAACATAAATTAAATAACAGATCTACTCACCCACAGTGATTATTTGGCACCAAAAATTTGAAATCAGCATTCTAATGTAGTGGCGCTCTTACCACTAGCTGGTCGAAACGAGGCAGGCACGCTGACAGAGCCACTCGAAACGGGTTTTCTGAGTTGTTTTGTTTTCGTGGCTGTCAAGTGAGAAAAGTGGCCTCGCACAGATCCGTGGAATGGAAAAGCAAGATTGTTTTAATCGTATCTCACTCAGCTGGAGATTTTCCTCACAGCATGACAGACAGAAAACGACTGTAATCCAGCATCCTGTAATCTCTGGATTGGTGAACGGGTCTCGTATATATATATATATAGATATATATGTCTATGGAGGGAGCGCTGAATATTCTAGAATGCTGAAACAAGGGGCAAACCATGAAGTCAAGAGGGTGGGGAAGGGCAGGCAGTGTCAGAAACACTGAGATAGACCTGATCTGACTGAATTTTGATTGGTGCAGAAGCAAGGCTCCGCGGACTGTCAGGAACCCTGTCACGGACCGACACCAGTCCATGGCCCATAGTTTGAGAGATGATGAGCTAACAGACACCTGTCCTGGCTAGCAGCATGCTGAGTGATGGGGAGGGTAGGAAAGACCACCCAGACAGAACAATGCCAGTAATATTCTCCTAAGACACTTTTCCACATGTATTTAGGAACAGCACTGTACCTAAACTGTACTATGACGGAACTGAAGTTTTGTACTATGAACTGAAGCTTTGTACTACACTGTACTATGATGGAATCGTGGAATCGTTTGATGTTCCAGTGTATCTCAGTCCAGAGTACAGAGTTTTGGGGTTTTTTTATATTTTATTTAAATGTTTTTGCATATGGGAACAAAGCATAATGCCAAACATACAAAGACAATAAAATACATATAAAAATTAATAAATACATACAATAATAGCAACAACAACAACAACAACAACAACAATAATAATAATAATAATAATAATTTTATAAATAAACAATAAAAAGTAACAACAAGCACCTGGGGGGATTGCCACACTACTGATAGTGCATTACCATCAGAGCTGCTTCTGTTATTGTGGTCTTTTTGTACTGATAGTCTTGTTTTTATTGTTTCTCAGCATTCTCTATCCATGCGATGAAAACCTAACTCAGATTTACCTTCATGATGTCCTGGATCACCTTCACGTTTCTCACAGCATTAAAGATCAGTTTATTAGTATCATAGAAAAATGTATCTTCAACTCAAACAGACAGTCGTGCACTATTTTATCAACTTCCCAGTTGTTAGCTTGGGTTTCCATTCTAGTTTTTTGTGCAGTCATTAAACAAACAATGGCCTCTTTCCATGTTGTGATGACATTTTGACCAATCAGAAACCAGTGATGCAGTCAGCTTGTATGCGGCCCACTTTCAGCCCTCCCGTTGAGCAGAGGGTGCGGGTCGCTTTTTATTTGTAATGGAAAAGTGTTTGTTCGTGGTATGGTGAGGTTCCTTGTGCGAGTGGAAAAGCACCTCCTGGCAATGGATGGCTGTGGTACCACTGGAGATAGATCTCCTGGTGATATGGCAAACACGTAGACAGCTTCACCACGCAGGAGCCTAAGAGTTCTTTTTATGACTCTTATGTGGTCTTTCTTCCTTGTTAGAGCCAATAAGTGCTGCTTTTGTTCTGCTTTTATGGGAAACTGTTTGAGTATATCTGAGTTTCACAGATATGCAAGCCTTATTATTATCAGGACTTCATTACATCTGTGTGTCCTGGAGGCCCAGGGCCTCAAATAGAGCGAGTACTTTCCCCACCCTGTTTGTTGGATCAGGTGTTTTGGGAGCACTGAAGGACCAGGATTGGGGCTTTTCCTTCAATTAAACTCAACAACAAAGCATGTCATTTGGCACCTAATGAGTAGAATAAACTGAAGCTCTGTTATGATGACTGATAATATGTTTAAGGGCAATGTCTAGTTATACTGTTAGAGAGAACTGCTTTTTCTCTTCTTTTGTTGATGCATCAGATTATACATGTCAAGTCCATTCATACTGGGTATGTTACCCTCCCACACAAGTGTGGAAATACCATGTTATCTTCCTTCCTCTTCCCTTTGAAAACCTTTTTCTGCAGAGTATTCATGCCATGTTTACCTATTACATCATTTGAACTGTGGCTCCTATGATGAACTAAAAATACTAAAGAACTAAAAATCAACAACAGAAATATATTATTATTATTATTATTATTATTATTATTATTATTATTATCATTGTTGGTAGTGGTAGTAGTAGCAGTGGTAATATATGGAAAGTAAAGCAAATTATGAAGCAATACTAAGTTAAATGAAAGTTTAAAAAAACTGCATGGCAAAAGACTACGGCCAATGATTTCTGTTCAGTTTCCTCTGTGGTAGAATCCACTGAATCCACTGGCTAAAATACCTATTTGGCAACCCATTATTGTTTTTAGCAAAGTCAAAGAAAGTGCACTCACTCTTTAGACATTGTTTTTTTATCCAATTAAACATCTGTGAGATGTTTGGAAATGGTGTGTAGTTCACAGGGGTCACTGCAGTCAAGGAAAGTTGAATGTATGGAAGGAGCTGGAGAGTCAAGAGCTTAAATCCTTTAAGAAAGTGAAACATCACTTCATGAAAAAGCATAGATGCTCTGTTTGAAATAGAGCCTGGAATAAACAGCATGAAATGTAAACATATGGCATGTTTAGCTTGGTGCTAACACAACATTGGGAATGCTGTAGTGGCGCTAGTGGTTACTGTTTGTAAAGGGTAAAGGGGGCATTTGGCTGATGCTCTTATCCAGAGTGCCTCACAATCATTAGTCACAGGGAAAGTCTCACAATCATTAGTTAAAAAGGACAACGCCCCAGGAGAAACTGAAGGTTAAGTGTCTTGCTCAAGGACACAGTGTTAGAAAGTGGGGTTTGAACCTGCAACTTTGTGGTCATCAGGTTCACACACAAGTGTTTTACTCACTAGGCTAGTACCACCTGTGGTGGTAATGAGATAAATAGACTCTTTACTGAGCGACCTACAGGCCTTCTGTAATATGTTTACGGCATTTAGCAGACGCTTTTATCCAAAGCGACTTCCATTCCCTAACTACAGGGGGCAGTCTCCCTGGAGCAGGCAGTTGCTCTGGGATGCTGAAGGTAGGATTTGAACCCATGACCTTTTGGTCCCGAGGCAAGCAGCCGACCCACTAAGCCACCATCACCCTTCTGTATTAACTATCACAGTATAATGAAATGCTCGTGCAGTGATTACTGGAATTATCTGGTTCAAGCACTTAAGACCTTCTGTTACTGGCAAGTACCTGGCAAGAACACACCCTTTGTCCTAATTTTTAAGATTGTGAAAATTCTTTACATTTATGAACATGGCAGCAAAGAGAAGAGAGTCACGGATCACCCATCAGACTTGACAGCTCTGACAGGTGTCAAAGGACAGCTTGCGAGAAAAACACAAAAGTATTTTGTATTACTTTCATTATCTGGTTCTCAAATAAATACAAACAAACAAGGAAGCAGCAAAATTAGCTTGTATAAAAGTAGTTGATATTTTGCGGGCTGGTGAGGAGAACACAGGTTCGGTTCCAGATTTCTCCTCGGTTCCTCCAGCCGTTGTTTGGATTTGTGAAATCCATCAGCAACTCCTGATTTAATTTAAAGAATGACTGATCAAGTCAAACTAGGTTTCTGATGGAAATTACAAGTAATATTGGACTTCCACAAAAGCATACTGATGTACTGAATATAAAATCTCCATTTACTGCATAAGGTTATTTATATGTATTTTTTTATTTATAATTATGACATTATAATTAGGGCATTAAATATTATTTTCACAGGTGTCTAAGACTTTTGCACAGTACGGTGTGTGTGTGTGCGTGTGTGTGTGTGTCTGTACATATTTTGTATATAACTCTACCTCCATAGTGAAGAAGGCCACTCCACTTTCAGTGGAGACTGCAGAGAGCGAGCCTCCCCCCACCAATCCTCACCACATATAGGAGCACCATCGAAAGTCTCCTCTCCTGTTGCATCACTGTCTGGTAAGGGGAACTGCGCTGTCTCGGACTGTAACACACTGCAGCGGATAGTGAGAGCAGCTGAGAAGGTTATCGGTGTGCCCCTGCCTCCTGAAGGACGTTTTCCGAACCTGCTGCTTTACCAGAGCCAGTAACATTGTGAAGGACTGTCCCACCCACTACACAGACTCTTCTCCCTTCTACCGCCTGGCAAACGGTATCAAAGCTTCCGTTCTGTGCTGACCAGCACATTTCAACTACCTCACTTTATACTATTTATACTGGTTAAAATGTCTATACTTTGTTTTTATAATGTTTTACACTCATACTACACTCTGGACTCTCAGTTAACACCTGCACTCTTCTGTAACCCTGTTTACTGCCAGTACAGGCACTTGGATTACACCAGAAATAAAAGCTGTCCTCAAGCAGAAAAGGACAGCCTTCAAATCAGGAGACACGGAGGAGCTGAAAAGGGAGCAAAGAGAGCTGAAAGGACTGATCAGGGATGGGAAAACCAGCTTCAGCAGAACAATGTTAGCGAAGTCTGGAGAGGCCTTAGAACCATCTCGGGCCACAAAAAACAGAGCTCTCTGCCGGTGGGGGGTGTGAGGTGGGCCAATGACCTGAATCACTTCTTTAACAGGTTTGATTCATCCAGGAAGCAGTCTCTGACATCGGCTGCAGACAGCTCCACCACACTGCTGCTGTTCCACCTCTGACACCTCGGACACTTCACACCTCCTCCACACACCCCGCTCACTGCTCCTCACCCCCAACCAGAGCATCCAGTACACATCCAGCTCTCGGCTCCAGCCTGTCTCTCTCAACCATCCAGGTTAGGAGGGAACTGAGGAGAATTAAAACCAAGAAAGCAGTGGGTCCAGATGGCATCAGCTCAGGGGTTGCCAGGTCCTGCGCAGATCAACTGTGTGGGGTGATGGAGCTCATCTTCAACCTGAGCCTGAGGCTGGGGAGAGTTCCACAGCTCTGGAAAACCTCTTGTGTGGCACCAGTGCCAAAGACTCCACGACCAAAGGACCTCAACAGCTACAGGACGGTGGCTCTGACATCCCACCTGGTGAAGACCCTGATGAAGACCCTGGTGAAGACCCTGATGAAGACCCTGATGAAGACCCTGGAGCGGCTGGTCCTGGCTCAGCTTCAGCCCCTGGTGAGCTCATCACTGGACCCACTGCAGTTTGCCTACCAGCCTGGCACTGGACTGGATGATGCCATCATTCACCTCCTGCACCGTTATCTGGTGCATTTCTAATGCTATTGTCAAGGCCTGTCACTCCACTGAGCACCCGTGTCTGTGTATTTATTTACAGCTTTTTCACTTATACTTATGCATCCACTCTGTATATACTTATTTACACATACTCACTGTGTACATGCAAACAACTAGCCTCGTCTCACTTCTAAATGAGCAACTTAGTCTACTTACAGTCTACATACCTATATGTACATTTTTACAATACAGTCGTGCATACTTATATTCCTAGATTCTATACTGTATATTTTTTAGACTGTACATTGGAACATTTATTCTATACTATATTGTGATACCATACTGTGTATTTTATACCAAATGTGCAATTTTGTCTATTAACAGTTTACATACATATATGTACATATATGAAACTGAACAGCTCTAAAACATCCAGTATTTAGCTGTACTAAACATAAATATCTTCCTTTTATAAGCTTATTTCCCATGTGTATTTCTGCCAAGGAGTCTGAACGTGCAGCACCAGCCATGCTACTAAGAGCCGATTCTTTGTAGTGAATCAGAAGAGCCGACTCCCATCGAGGGAGAGCCAAGTGAAGGAGCTCCTTATCCATGGACAGACTGATGGACAGACAAGCAGACAAACATGAAAAGACATGACAAACAAACAACACAGACTCACATAACAAGATAAGATCAAGCAGAGACATTCTGACAAAGATAGGCAGCACTGACACAACATGATAAGAACATACATTCCATATAGTGTTGTGGATGCAGTGTTGAAATAAAGGGTATGAGATTCATTAAGATAATAAAAGGACAAAAATATGTGTTTGTGTGTGCAACCCTATCGCACGACTTTTTGTGAAGCCATCATGACATAAAACGTTCAAAAACGTGCTGTGATCACGCTTTAGGCCTTTTTTTTGTGCTAGGACAACACTTCACTACCCTGTATTTTAATCTGCACTGTGTGACACTGCCAGTATCAGTGCTTACTGGTGACTGTTAAGGTTAAGGTTAGGGTTAGGGTTAGGGTTAATGTTATCGTTAGGGTTAGTATTAATGTTAGGGTTAGGATTAGGGTTAGTGTTAGGGTTAGGGTTAATGTTAGGGTTAGGATTAGGGTTAATGTTAGGGTTAGGATTAGTGTTAATGTTAGGGTTAGGATTAGGGTTAGTGTTAGGGTTAGGATTAATGTTAGGGTTAGGGTTAGAGTTAATGTTAGGGTTAAGGTTAAGGTTAGGGTTAGGTTTAGGTTTAGGGACTTTCCCCGTCTCACGGCCCTTCTACCTGTTTTAGCCACTTTGCAAACAAAACAATTAGGAATCAACTCATTATTTCTCTCCTACTGTCCCTCAGGCACCAGTTAGCGCTGATACTGGTGGTGTTACGCAGTGCGCATTAAAATACAGGGTAGTGAAGCGTTGGCCTAGCACGAAAAAAAGGCCTCAAGCATAATCGCAGCACATTTTTAATAGATTATGTATCGTGATGGCTTCACAAAAACTCGTTAGACCGGGCTCATGTGTGCGTGTGTTTATATGTATGTGTATGTGTGTATGTGAATGTGTGTGTGTGTGTGTGTGTGTGTGCTTGTCGCCTCAGTAGGCTGTATTTTCAGATGTCAGTATCTATCTTGAGCCGCTCATGGCAACAAAAGTTTGAAACCAGATTTTGTGACGGATCAGAATGAATTGTCGGCCTGGTTACCATCATCAAGGAAACATGTCAGTGTTTGTTTATACACTGAACTGGTTGTAAATGCCTTTTGGGTCACCAGCTCAGTTCATTTGTGGTTTCTTTGTTAACTGAGTCTGAGTGTTGGCATCATATTATAATCATACTTTTATACCTTATCTTATTTATTTTTCTTGATTTCATCCAAAATTATTTACGACTGGATATCTTTCTCAATTTGTGGGTAATCTTAAATGGCAGGACCATTTGTTTTATTGAGACACTTTTTTGAGACTTATTGAGACAGTTTATATCCACAGTCAGTTTTATTTGTACAGCATGTTTCCCAACTGATATTGTCTAATGTAACTTGTTCAGTGTCAGGAAAGATTTCATATGAATGAAAACCAATTGAGAGGAAACCAAGACTCAAAAGAGAAATTTGTCAAGAACACGATAAAGAACCACTGTGAGGAACCTTAACTTGAAAGGAGAAAGCCTCTAAGAACATAAAAAACAATTACTGAGAGGAACCAAGACACAAAGTGAAATCTCCAAGTAGTTTAGTCAGTTTAATCTTTTAGTGCTTTTTCCACTGCCACAAGGAACTGTACCACAAACAAATGTTTTTCCATGACAAATAATGTGACCCGTGCCTGAGCCGTACCCAACCTGCTCGATGGCAGGGGTAAAAGTGGGCTGCAGCTGAGCCGACTGCATCTCTGCCTTCTGATTGGTCTAAGAATGTTGTCATGACAACAGACAGACTTGGAAAGAGGCCATTTTTTTTTTCATCACACATATAAAGAATGCTGAGAAAAAATTAAACTCAAACAAGGCAATAAAAAATAAAAGGCCACAATAACAAAAGTGGCTCTGACAGAACAACTTTCCGCCGGTTCGACTCCATGGACACAGTTTTGGGATGACTGGCCATGAACTGTGTGGAGAGAATTGAGTAAGATACTACGTTACTGGACTGAGATACACTAGACTACACAAACAAAATACTGTTGACTCCACCTGTCACATGAACCACTGAGTGACACCTTAGCGAAGACCTGACGTCCTAACATTGTGTGGGAGTTTTTTAAAAACTGGTTTATCTCCATTTTAGCATTTTTTGCTCACCTTTTTCGGAAACCAATAAACAACCAATCAACCAGGTCAGAGAGTATATGTAGAACTGTGTCCCCCAGGTATTGTCTTTCCGATAGTCAGCTTTTGTCTGCAGCATTTATTTTCACGCTCTTCTTGAATTTCCCCAAGGAGCTTCCAAAGACCAAAAAATAATGTTCAGGATGAGTAACATTTTGTTGGCTGTGGTGGATTTGGCCATGTTCTTTGTTGCAGGTAAGATATTTAATGAATCTGAGTGAATGAAATTTTTGTTTCTTATTTCTGAGTCAGAGGCAATGCACATTAATCAACAAAAAAAGTAAAAGCACTAGTTTTAGCCAGCAAGCTAATATTTACCCATGACTGCTTGGCCTTGATTTGTAGTTCTACACTGAAAACATTGTAGTTCTACACTGAAAACTTTGTAGTTCTACAGCGCCCATGTGGACGCTTCGATTTGCTCCAATGAGCAGAAAAACGGTTGGAGCGCAGTCCGCACTCACCTGGCTCCACGAATGCCCGAAAAACGCCTGATTCAGACGTCCGTGTGGACGAGGCCTAAAACAATTTTCAAATGTTGTACAGGCTCATTTATAAGCCAACTAATTTTCCTCTTGAATTTTATGTTTTTGTTTCTCAAGATCTGATTATTAAAGACAAATAAAAAACAGTGTAGCGAGAGAAACTGATTAAGTAGCCAAATGTTTTCCTGCGTAGATAAGGTGTAGCTGAACATGCAGCAAGAGTGATGAAGGGGCTCCTGCTGTTTTGGTCCTGATTCCACTAAGAACAGTTTATTTAAATTCATTATTTTTTTATTTTATTTTTTTTACCATTGTTTAACCAGGAAAAAGTCCCACTGAGATCACAGATCTCTTTTACAAGGGAGTCCTGGCCAAGTGGCAACATCACAACCCTTATGAACGCATATAAACAACTACGGTCATACAAAGCAGTTGGATGAACAGAATGAAATGATCATTAAAAACAATTACAAGTTAGCAACTTCGTCTCCAGGTCCTTTAGAATAAACTGGAACTGATCAGAATAAATCTGAACTTGTGAGAGATTAATATTCATATGAATCATACATTAATATTCCAGGGAAAACACAACACATTTTCACACAGCTCAAGGCGACTCTCTGGATGAGTCTAATTCTAACCCTTTAATGCCTGAACCAAGAAATAATGGGCAGAAAACTCTATTTTTTTTATCTTTAGTCTTTATTAGACCCTTTAACAAAATGTGAAAAAAAATAAATAAAAATAATTTGCAAGTATGTTTTTTTGTTTGTATCACATTTGATACTTTCGGTATCACACACAATTCGGGCAATTACGAACTTTGCCATCTGTGAGATCCTTGAACATCCATAACATCTAAATCTTGCTTTCTTTAAACAGCACATTTCTTTTCCTTTGCCAAATGGTAAGCAAGGAAACAGTTCCTGTCCTTGTTTAGGCAGAGGTGGACATTGCATTTTCCACAGAACA
>JBBPCX010059669.1:0-14247 GCA_037974365.1 Hydrocynus forskahlii | reverse complement strand
GGGGAGGGAGGGAGAGGGGGAGGGAGGGAGGGGGGAGAGAGGAAGGAAAGTGAAAAGAAAATGAGACATAGGACAGGTAGAGCAAGGAAGTAAAGACATGATACACAGGAAGGTAGAGAGGAGAGCAAGTAAGAAACTAGAAAGAGAGAGAGCGAGCGAGGTGTGAAAGTAAGAAAACTGAGTGAGGAAAGAGTATGGTAGAATAGAGAGGAAAGAGAGAGCGAGAGCTCTGCTTATGCTACTCCCTCAATCAGCACAAGAGGAGTAAATGTGTCATTGATTTCCTCTCTACTGGAAGGCCATTTATAAACTTTGGGGCGTGTTAAGGACTCATGCCAGCCTTTCCACTCAGTCTGATCACTGTACTGCTGCTATAGTGGGGCTCTGAACTGTCCTGTATTCCTCTTTTTTTTTTTTTTTCAGGCCCTCTCTGAACAGCCAGAATATAACAACGTGGTGTTTCTAAAGGTGGACGTGGATGACGCACAGGTAAGGCATTCACTGAAAACACCAACTTAATAAGGGTTTCAAAAATCTTTATACTGTTGCCTCAACAAGCAGAGGATTCTAAAAAACATACCGACCAACTTAAAGACTGTATTATAAACTCTAGTCAAGACCCACACAATCTAGTCCGGTCTGCCTTCAGCCTCGCCATCCCTCCATGACCTTTCCTCAGGGT
Organism: Hydrocynus forskahlii; assembly: GCA_037974365.1. NCBI lineage: Eukaryota > Metazoa > Chordata > Actinopteri > Characiformes > Alestidae > Hydrocynus > Hydrocynus forskahlii. Next base: position 13,565 of record JBBPCX010059669.1, on the reverse strand, counting down.
CACTCCAGGCCTGGTCAGGACCCTGTTAGCACAGCTGCTTACCTTTAACACTAATAAAACACAAATAACACATTACTGAAATATGATTTTGATGCACGAAGGTGATTTTTAAAGAAGAGAAATGTTTAGGGGAGAATGGGTCTCAGGCCACTTTAATTGTAAACCTCAAAATCACCTCGAAAGTCATTAGGTTGAATGACTTAAGCATTTTTATGTTTTTTAATATTGTCTGGCCAAAAAGCAAAGCAAATGTTCCTACTTACTATGCAGCTGGGATTAACCGTGATAGATAGGTTTTAGCTGTAACAGTCACTAAAAAGTCTAGTAAATCAGTGCAAACACAATTGGAAAAGCTAATAAAAATATGTGCATCAAAATAAATATGGCAAGTGAAAAAAGACTACTTCAAACATGGCAAATTTAGTCCAAGAGCAAATATTATCCTGATAAAATTATATATAGATGATAAACCTATGCATGAAGCAAGTTTACGCTTGGTGTTCAGCAGAGACACATCGTTAACGACGCATGTCCGTCATGCAAGAAAAGGTAATAAATATCTGCATTGGAAAAGGTAATAAATATCTGCATCAAAATAAAAATGGCAAGTGAAAAAAGGCTGCATCAAACAGTACAAGAACTGCTGATGAAATTCCAATGTACTTACACTATAATGCTGTGACCGCAGTTGTGTTAATAGATTGTCAACCTGCTAGTGTCATTTTTGTAAGGTGTAAGAGCTTATTTGACTCATTAGACCTTAAACTCCTTCGGATGTTATGCTTAAGTAAGTAAAAAAATCCCAAATTTCAGTGTAAGACGAGGTAAAAAGATTTTTATTTTCTGTAGTTTTGTGACGGTGTAAATAGCACTGGGTATTTTCAAATTTTGTGAACGAAAAATAAATAATAAAAAATATACTGATGATCACCAGCCCCACATTATAAGGATCTCACCAACCAGATGGCTTTCTTTAGTTGCTGACCATGCATCACGCATGGCCACTACCCTCCGTCCTTTTACCTGTAATGTGACGGATTTGCATGCATTGGGATAAATCATTTGTATTTGTACACAATAGTATGTCCAGACTTTCCAGCTCTTGTTGGCGGGTTGCTATGGTGCCCACTGATAGCGTGTTATTTGATACAGTGATAGCACTTGGAGAGGATATTGGCTGCTGTTCAGTTTCATCAGGCTTTTATCCGAGTTGGTTCATGGCTGTGGCCTGACAGGGTTATTGTGTTTCTGATTACTACAAGGTGTGGTTCTTCATTTCCAGATTGTTTGCATGGGTGTGTGTGTGTGTGGGGGTGTGTGTGTGGGTGTGGGAGGTGTGGGGGGGGGTTGGGGGAGTGCGAGCTTTAAGGTTTTCTGTCAAAATGTCAAGCTGAAGGATAAAATAATTTTATTCAGCCTGACATTTAAAACACAAGTAACGGCAGAAGTAGTCAAGTCTGGCATTTTTGGTGTTAGAAGACACTGATAGTGATCAGGAAGCAGCTTGTTTGAGACGGCTCTTGTGAAGCTTGTTCAGCAGGGCACCTTATGTACCTATTCATTATGCAGTGTTCACATGAAGTTTGGAATGTATACACTGAGTTCATTTTGAATTTGTAAGGAGGACCAGCATTTCTTGTAAGAGTGTGGGCGGCAGAACCATTATAAGCAGGGAGGGTGTGTCCCCCTATTTTACAGAATTATTCATTTTCCCCACTTTCCCCTCTCGGGCAACAGTCAAGACGTAAAGAGCAGTGCGCCCATACACACCCCCCCCACCCCCCACCCCCCCACCCCCCAACAGATGCTGAGGTGCTGTTTTAATGTGAAACAAAAATTTCGTTGCTTATTTTTCAATTTAAATAGTAAAAAAGTAATGTTTGTCCCATGTTAGAAATACATCATTTTATTTGGATCATGTCTGTCCCAATATTTTGTAAGTGGTGTTACAGGCACAAAAAAGTCATTGAAAAAAAAAAAACAAGGACTCAAATGGGCAGTTTAGGTTTCTGGTACATTTGTCTAAAATACTAACAGCTTCATCTGTTCCAAAAACACGGTCAGTGGTGTTACACATGAAACATTAAGTGACTTAAGAAAATGACATTAAATAAATGGAATGCGACATTTGTGATTCAATCCACATGATGTGAATTTGAATATAAAGTAACTGAACAATTTACGTTTTAAATGGTGCTTCAAGTTACTGATGTTCAGTATAAGAAGAGTATGTACAGTTATATTACATATCAACAGTCATACTGTTCGCCTGTTAGAATGACTTGTCTAAGAGGGCACTTGCACGTTGTTGACTTTACATATACCAGACAACATGTAATGTCTTAGACCAATGGTTCCCAACCTTTTCAACATTAAGGCCCATCTATCTATCACAGCATGTTGCCAAGGCCCACTTGGCCACATTAGATGATATTAAATAACCAACTGTGGACCAATCGCCTGTCTCAATTTTAGATTCACGGCCCAATCAAAAGCCTTCACGGCCCATCAGTGGTCCGCAGCCCAGTGGTTGAGAAACCTGGTCTTAGACTGCTATTTTAGACAGACTTGGCTGTGCAATATTGCATTTTGCACATTGTGTTTTCCAACATACCTTTACCTATTTCATTAAAAAAATTCTATTATTCTTATTGTATTCTGAACTGGATTCAGAGTAGAAACAGGTTAAGGTGCATTGTCGGTGCCTTATCAAAGGAGGCTTGGTTGGTTTGTGTAATTTGCCTGTGGTGTTTTCAGCTGGGAAGCATCTGTCTCATCTCACAGAATGCCTTCGCAGTGTTGCCAAAATGAAAGGATGATATTAAAGATTGTTATCAGTTAGCCTAGTGCTGAAAGAACATGCGAGTTCCGCAATATGACCTCCCTCTCTCTCTCTCTCTCTCTCTGTCTATCTAGGATGTAGCTAGTTTCTGTGACATCAAATGCATGCCAACGTTCCACTTCTACAAAAATGGGCAAAAGGTTAGTCTTCTTTTTTTTTTTTTGTAATGTTTCATACTAAAAGATGATCTGAAGATTTTTACAATATTGAAGCAAAACAGTCTAGGACTGTAGGACCGTAAGTTAGTTTTCTCCTACTGTAGTCATTCTTTATAGACAAGTATTAGTGGCTTATATTAATAAATATTGTAGTGTGAAAGATGCCTCATAATCTGCACAGCTCACATAATGTGACCATAGGATACTGACAACACATCCTCTTTACAGGTCGATGAATTTTCTGGGGCCAACAAGGACAAGCTTACGGAGATGATCAACAAACATAAATGAAACCATACACACATGTGCGCGCACACACACACACACACACACACACACACACACACACACCACAAAGCTGTATTGCAATCTCCAATATATTCCTCCCTTTTCCAGTGTAGCCCTATATAAAGGTCTTCACTTATTGACATGTCATTGTTTTTAAAAAAAAATTACTTGGGACAAAAGGCATATTATGTATTTATGTTGACCTTTTTATAAACTGGATTCAGTAAATAAAAGGAAATGGTGACAAACAAACCTGTGTGGCACAAGGGCTATAATTTGGACACCAAGATAAACAAAACTTACATGATCTTAGTTATGACAGTGAGTAGTGCACCTGGTTTCTTTAAAGTTGTATTTTCTGCTTTAATAAAAATGTGAAAAGAATAGTTTATACACATACACTGGACAATCACATCATTAAAGTTTTTTTTTTTTTACACATCGTACAAGGTCATGTATATAGCAGCAGCATATACTCAATACTGTTTTATTTTTCTATATGAAAAAATACAGCTTTAATTTACAAAACACTTGAGTTTTCTGAAGGGGGGGAAGAAGTGTTGTTTACGGGCCCAAACTGAAGACCTCTACGTCCACCATGGTGTGCTGATGCTTCAGCGTCTTCTGGCATATTAAAAATTAAAATATCCTGATTTTCTCTTCCTGAAAGGCAAAGAACAGTTGTTGATTAAATTATCAGTTCATGACAGAACAAGCTTAAGCATTGTTTGCACAGCAGCACTGGGTTCATTGTCACTTTTCCCTAATATATAAAGTCACACCAACCTGGTCTTGAAGTGAATGCAACAAATTTTTTTCATTCCATTCAGTTCTGCTGTGCAATACAAACTTGGAAGTTTAAATCCTGAAGGGATTTTGAGAATTTTACATCACCCACTTGCATAATTTAGTGTTGGACAAAACAAAGATTTCACGTGGGATAAGTAGAACGAAGCATAAAATGGAGGCAGCTTCCCCGGCACTGCCCTAAGCTGAACTGTTAACCCTTTCAGACCAGCATAAAGCTTTGCTGCATGCCATGCTTGTCAGTAACATTATTATATGTCTCAGAAATCAGTACTACTGACACAACATAACACATAATAAAATCAGAATCAGTAAACACTACCTTACACCATAAGAGAAGACTATATATACCCAGTAATCTAATGAATGAAGAAAATGTTAGCCCAGTAGCTCTAGTTCTACAGGAAAAAAAAATCCAACTGAATTTGGGTTCCCCAGTCTTGTCCACAAAAGACCAATGTAGCTACAGGTTTTCATCAGAACCAGGCAGGAGAACACTATATAACTCAACAACTGTCTGAGGACTAAGAGCAACTGATTAAAGAAGTGGAATCAGATGAGCTTCTGCTTGATTAGAATGAAAACCTGCAGCCACATCAGCCCCTTGTGGATAAGACTGGTGACCCCTGCTCTAATGTCAACAAATTTCAACAAGGGAAATACATTTTTCAGAAAACAACATAATTTGACCCTTACCCCAAACATAGTTGATCAGGCAAAACATTATAGAGTTTGCTTCTTTAGTTTACATTGTAGCTATGAGGCTACACTGTCTTGACTCAATCAGCTATGTTTGGAGAAAGGGGAAAATGGCAGAGTTGCAGTGCATTTTTTCCTGGAGAATATCACACCACTTAGCGTAGTTCTTCTAAGTAAATGATTCAACAGATGTTTGTTCCAAACCTGGTTTTACAAACCAGGCTCCAGTTTCTCAAAAACTGATGACTTGGATCAGGTGTGCTTTTGAAGGCTGTAATTATTTCAAGTGTGTTCTACAGCTGGAACTAAACTCTGCACCAAGACTTTTGGAGGAAGGCTGTTGGGTTTGAAGTGTTTTCTCAGATATAACAGACCTCTTTTAATCAACCTCTTCAACAGCTGAATCATGTTGGTTATATAAGGAAGTACATTTAACTGTGGAACAGTGCTGTGCCTTCCAGGGCCATCTATGGTAAAAGATGAACACAAAACTGGGTGTGCTAAATCAGTATACACACATAATGAATGAAGGGGAGGGGTTGTACTTAGCATTGACAATGTACATTTAAAATGACTCAGCAGAATAACTGGTTGTTTGAAAAGTCAGAACCGTGTGTATTCATCTGTGTGTATAGATGTGTGTATAGGGGTTAAGGTCTTAGAGGTTACAATAGATGAACGTCCAGACAACGTCCACTTGTCTGTAGGCACTGATAATAGATGAATGTATAATATTCTTGTGTGAGTGTGTGTGTGCGTGTGTGTGCGTGTGTGTACACTCACCTTGAGCAATCATGGCCACCCCAGCCTTGACTGCAGTGACACCTGTTCGGCCTGATACACCTGCCTCCGTTGAGGCAGGGCGTGGAACACACCGCTGAGGATAAAAGAAGTTTCGTTAAAGCTCATGCAGAGGAAAACTTGCTCTACATGAACACATTTATGTATTTTAGTACAAAAATGTTAATTCTGTTCACTTAAGTCCTTATCTTGTTTTCTATTAATTTGCTTCACATTGCATGATTATTCATATGCAAATATGCCATAAAAATACAGTGCAAAAAGTTGCAGTACAAAGTAGATATGCAAGATCCCACAACACTTTGTGTTCACTGAACTTGTATGTAACACACATTACTGTCAAGCCACTCCTTAACTGACTCAAAAATTTAAAGCCCAGTTATTTACTTTTTATAACTCCATGGAGGTCAACAGGCGCGGGGCAGGGACACACCCTGGGCAGGGCACCAGCCTACCATAGGGCGCGCGCACACACACATACACACACACCCACACCGGAAGGACATGCAGACTCGGCACTGGAGGTATGGGGCAACAGAGCTACCCATGCACTACCATGGCACACTTTTAACAACTCAAACAATACATTGCTAGAACTACAAAAAAATCTAGTAAAATATTTTCTTTCTTTTCTTTATGTCTTTTAAACATAATTTTACAAAATTCTAGCTACCACTTACACTGTGTCAAAATGTCATGATTAGCATGCCAACAGAAACAATCCAAAATAACTATTGAATTAAAATATTTAAAAATGAACTTATGTTGAAAAATGTATTTCCCCTTCTTGTAAAGCTATGTACAAGGTTTTGTTGTGCCCGTGACAATTTTTTTTTATGCCTGTGCAGATACATTTTTAGTAATATTTACATTCCATACCAAAGGGTTTGAATCTGGTCTGTTAAATTGTCTACTTGTTTTGATGTCAAGAAATAAAAAAACCCTGCAAAAATGTGGTGGCTCTTCTGTAAAGCATGACTTATACGTGATATTTGGTGGTCGGTGTAGCTTACTGAGTACTAATGATGCCCTTCACAGGGTATCATTTGATTCCACATCTGAGAAAGCACCCCACGCCACACCAACAGACTCATTTGTCTGTAACGTGATTCACAATTTTAAGTTGCTCTGGATAAAATGATCTACCAAGTGGAATTGATGTTCTTCCACAAAATAATAACATTTTCAAACTCAAACCGTAATATCTCCTCTTGTACTTATAATCACAAGTATAGTATTGATTGAACGTTTAGAATCTGCACATCTGAGTGAATTTCTCTGCTTAATTCAGCAAAACTGAAGTGACAGAAACGTACAATGTTTTACAGCCATCGATAACACCAAGCTCTGTGGGTTTCCTGGATATTTGCTTTTGTTGGAGCAGCAAAGGGAAGTAACTGAGGTTTTGTTGTGCTTGGCTTTTGGTTTATATTTTTTTCATTTAAACACGGAACAAGGAAAACCAGTAACTATTTCTTAATGACACATTCTGTGACAGAATGACTGTTTGCCCCAGGGACCCTGTGTCCATTGCATTCTACTCACTCCACAGCCAAACAGATTGTGCCAAGGTATAAACTGCATTACAAGAAGCAGTCTGCCAAGAAAATGCAATGCATGCCTCTAAGCTACATGTTAGATGTAGTAGGTGTGTAGGTAGATGGTGGTAGGTGACCTGTTTGAACGTAAAGCAGGGTTAGGCAGAATACCAAGGTAGCTTTCCTGAAAGAATAACCTCTTACACATTCCTAGAATTCCCAAAAGCTTCCTGCTTCAAAGACCTTTGTTCTCTCAAAGAGACAAGCAAACACACCCGAAACTAAGCAACCCATGAAGAGACACAGACAGAAGCACCACAGCCAGTTATGAACTATTACTGCTTTCACTGTGTGTGTCTAAACTGCAGGGTCCAACTAATATAATCGTTTCATTCAAAACTAAGTATAATTTTTAAGAGAAAAAATATATTTGTAAGGCACTGTTACTTAAATTAAGCAATCACTCTAGTAGAACTAAAAGTAGCAACCAAAAACATCATGACCCTCCAGTGCAGAGTTCACTGTGCAGCTGCACTAGAATGTCTTTGTTTATCTAGCATTTATCAGCATAGGAACTGAAGTTTTTAGGCAGTATTCCCTTTGTGGGATTCTTTTAGTACAAAATAAAATGATAAAGCTCTAAACTGAGTGTAAGTGTAAGTGACAGCAAAGCAGAACAGTAAAAATGGGACCTCGATTTCAATGTTAAAGATATCCTTAAAAAAAATGTACAGAAACACTACAGTAATGTACTGTATTTCTTACATTTATTAAGAGGTCCAGTTTTCTGTCAAAGAAGTTATAAGGTCCAGTAATTAGGTGTTACTAGCATTTGGCATATTGTGAAAGTAAGCAGTATTTTGTGTAATACTGAGCATTTTGCGCAATACTGAGCAGCAATATTGAGATGTTTGTTAAATTAGAGCTACAGTGGAGCTCTAAATTAACAAACATCCTCACTCAGACATACATTAGTTTGAATCATATTTGTTGAAACACCATTAGTTCATGCTACAGTGGTTTTAGTTGTGCTGTTAATGGCATTTGCAGCAAATAAAGTTTCAAAGAACAGAAATTCAACTTATGGAACGTAACTGTGTCTTTAACACACATGAAGGTGTAAAATGCAATGTTACAATATATGCTCCAAACCACTATTTCATCAGTCAAAAATATTTTAATAATGCAAAATGTTTGTTAAATCTTTACTTAAAGTTAAAACTTGTTAAATTTGACTTAAATAATATCATGCTGATTACAATAGAAAGTTATATTTAAAAGTATGATTGTATTTCTACACTCCTGCAACAACTGATGGAGCACTGCTGGTGCGATATCCACATTTTACTTTTTAATTTGTCTCCTGATAGTAGGCATTTTTTATATGGTACATTAACTTCTGTGCATTTATTTTCTAGATAGTTTGATTTAAAATAGGGCTTCCTATGTCATGTTTGCCCTGTTTTATCCCTCCTCTGCAAACCTCCTCTGCAATTCAAATTCATTGTTTATATTGATCACCACTATAATGCTATCAATATATTTAGTGTGATAAAAGAAAAAGAAATATGAGTAATCTATTTTCAAGGAACTGAACCAGACTCTTGTACACTGCACATTATTATAAGCCACACCATGTTTAACACTCTGCCCCCAAAATAAATAATTGTGCATTATTCTTCATTAATTTGGTCATATTACATTACTGTAACTGGAAAAATAAACCTTTCAATTTTATCTACTATGCATGATGATTCTGACAGATAACAACTTCTGAATTACAAACAATAAACACATTGTTCATACTATGCTCACATTTATTTTGTTGCACTTTTTAATTTTAGCAATAGATTTGTCTTTCATTTAACATGACTAATGAAGTTTACATGATTCAACTTCCTTACAGTTTTGTATATGTTTCATCTGCATCTGAGTTTCCATACAAAGCATTTTCACTATGGAGCTATATAAAAACAATATAGAGTTATTCAAAGTATTGGGTTTCCCCTGGGCAAAGTTTGAAAGTGTTACAGTTACAGTGTCTGTTGGTGTAATTATTAACCCTTAACCTGCTTTTAATTAATCCTGATGCTGCACCAAGTGATATGTAGGTTAATTAAGCAGATTTACAAAAATATAAAGATTACACATTGCAAATATATAAATCAACACCACTAGGGGGTTTCTGACAGCTTTGTGATCTTAAAACTGGTATAAAAGCTAAAAAAATTCTGCTAATAAAAAATACCCCTAATAACATGTATATATGGATTACTGTGTCTATGAACTGCAGTGTCAGTACTGTAAATAAACAGCACTATAGTGGAAAAACTGCTGTCAGTTAATACAAATGGACACGTGTGTCCAACAGGTAAAAGTGGAATACCATTCTGAGCCAACATTGACCACCTCTTGAGCAGTCATCAGACCTAATCAGGCGACTTCCTTTCCAAGTAGCTAAAAGGCATTTCAAATGCTGTTCTTCTCATAAATGACCATCACCTGAACATTCAGGTATATGAAGGTCACATTTAAAATACAGACTTATCTCGCGGAGTGTAGCTGAATTCAACATAATCAGTAACTGATGTTTGTTGGTGTAATTATTAACCCTTAACCTGCTTTTAATTCATCCTGATGCTGCATCATGTGAGATGTAGGTTAGTTAAGCAGATTTAGAAAAATCTAAAAATTACACATTACAACTATAGAAATCAACAGCACTAGGGGGTTTCTGACAGCTTTGTGTTCTTAAAAAACTGGTATGTGACCAATGACCAATTCCCTGCAACTCTATTTAACCTCAGAATTGAACAGGCTGTTTAGCTACTGTGAAACTGATATATGTAAATGATCTCTGCTCTGACCGGCTGCCATATATTTTGCCTAATACAAAAAACAGTCCAGGCTGAATCATTCCTTGTATCTTCTGTGAGGATGCTCAGGCCCAGCTCTATGTAGGCTGAAGGCCATATGTAAACAAATTGGTGTTTGTGTCTTAGTGTGAATTCAAAACAGGCTTCTTAGTTGACTGTATGGCCTGGGGAGTGAAAGGTACATTTTAAAACTTTAATGGTCATATACAACATTAACTCTTCTTTTAGAAAAGTGAAGAAAATGTGTGAAAAGTGTTTATCAGAGTTTTTGTGATTATACGGCAACACTAAAGAAGCCTAGGCTGATAAGGTAAAACTGCATCACCACAGACGGAGAACTGTCACCTGACTTCTGTGTTTAGGCTGTGCCATTCTGAAACGTTCTGGTTTAAATATGCATGTGTTCCATTACTTACTTGTCATGGATTTGCTTTAGACAATGTGAATATGCTGATTAACACTCAAAATACAAATGCGAAGTTGTGGGTTCAGGTAACATTACTTCCACTCAAGTCACAAATTTCAAAATGAATACCAGTGACTCGGATGTTAAGTCATAAGCCTTAAGACTTGAAAAAACCTGAGACACAAAATGCAAGAAATACTGAGGATAGTTTTTTATAATATAAACAAATCCCTCTCATAAGCATTGATTCAATTAATCAAAGCTCCAATTCAATAAATTAATCTTCATTAAATTTCATTTTCATGGCTTAGGAATTGTGTGTGGATACTAAGTTTTACTATACATGTACATAAAATCACTTTTATCACTCACTTAATCAAACCTGAGCTAATTACAACCAGTGTGTGCTCTCAGTTCAGCTTGCTTTTGGACCAAGGAGTGTGTGGACAATGCTGTGAGGGGTCTGTTGTCGTAGTGCCCATTGCTGTGGTAACAGCAGCAGCATGACACAACATGACCCCAGGAGAATCTATCATCCCTCTCTTGATCTCATTCATTGCTCAGGGAGATCATTGCTCTTGTTAATAATTCCTCTGTTCAGCTCTCCCATCCTCTATCATACTCTTATACCCTCAAGGTTTATTAGATTAGCATAATGTGCTCACTCACAGGGAGGACACATACAGAGAGCTGAAATTTAAGACTTGAAGACAACTTATGTAAATCCAGTGGAGAAAATGATTAGACATGCTGTAGCACTAGCAATAAATGTGGAAAATAATCATAGTTACATTTTTGGCCTGAAAGCTGTGTAACTAAAAGCATGTACTGTATTTTAAAACTACATACTACTGACTTCTAATTCAACATGTTCTTAGAAAAATAATTCTGTAATATTATTCCCAGTCAAGGACTACTGAGGTCAGCCTAATCTCATCATTACCAGAGGGCAACATACATCACAGGTATATATACAGGTCTGATACATGATGTTATGGTGACTGATTTAATATTAAACATCTTACAGATATTTGGCTGGTTACTGACTACTGACTCTCCCGTGTTTAACTCTTTTCTGGAGGTTGCGGGAACTTAAGTCTTTTCTTAATACCTGCAGTCACTGTTGTCTAAAAAACATTTCCAAACACAGTAACGTAAGCGCTTGCAAGCAAGAAAGCACGCACACACACACACACACACACACACACACACACACACACACACACTTACCAGTGTGGCATCGAGTGCCAGTCCAACCCGCTGGACACTCACACTGGTATGGAGCTACACAGCGTCCTCCATTTAGACACGGCAAGATGCAGATCGCTGCAACACACACACAAATTTGTTGTTTTAAACACTGTCAGATAATGGTGGTCATACATATATATATATATATTTATGTCTGAACAAAGCCTTGTATCTTCATATTTGTCACTTTTCCTTTTTTAAAGTAATTTGAGAGTGCCAGCATTTGAACCACTGCGTAAAAATTCCATGATAAATGGACAAATCAATACGACTTGCTATTTCAACTTACCTCAAAAGAACACATGAATATTTTTTTAAGAACATGTACAGACACAAACACAAACATGAGAAGAGAGGGTATCATAAAGGACATGAAGCTGTCTGAATCATGTATTTTGGGAAAGCTATCCTTAAATAAGCATAATGCATAGAGAAGTGATTAATTTAAACATTTAGGAGTTTCAGCGCTCTGTCTCAAATTTCCTCTTTTCCATCCTTGCACTCTCCCTTTCCCCTGCCATGAACTCTCCCTCTCATTTCCGACTCTCCCTCTCTGTCTCTCTCCCTCCAGCTGCGAGCTGCACCTGCAGTGAGAGACACTGAAAAACAGTCAGCTGACAGATGGCTGCTCAACACACAGCTGTAATCTCCAAGCTCCCTCCTTTGTGCTACATAGTCATATGCTATGTCATGCTATCCTCTATCACCATTTATTCCAAACTGTTTTCATTATTATGTTATCATTTCCCTATTACAGTTGCATTTTCTCAGTGAAAGCAGAGGTTAGCTGAGACTGTCCTCAGTTAGCTCTAGGGACAGAGAACGGAAGGCGGCTGTATCAGAAGTAAATTGACGTGAGCCAGGTTGAATAACAGTGGGGCTTCTTACAAGGAGAAGGAGAAAGTTATTACTTGTTTGTCAATGCTGAATGTGAATAGCATAAGATGTAAGGTATAAAAAGGCAGGGTTTATAAAAAGCTCGTTTAGGAGCTGAGAATGTGAAGTAAACCAGAGGAGAGATAAATACAGAGTGTGTGTGTGGCATGAATATTTTAATTAGGTGAAATGAATTTGATGTGACGTGCACTATTTATACAGAAAGGATCATAGCTGTTGTAAAGGTGTTTATTACTATTGTCATGTTGCTATTCATATGTAATCATGTAATTACTTATTTAATTACACAGTGAGTTTAATTAAATAAGGAATTACATTTACAGTGCTGTGAAAAAGTATGTGCTCCCTTTCTGATTTCTTTTTTTTTTTCATGTTTGTCACACTTAAATGTTTCAGATTATCAAACAAATTTAAATATTAGACAAAGATAACCCCAGTAAACACAAAATGCAGTTTTTAAATGATGATTTTATTTATTAAGGAAAAAAAAAAACTGTCTGAACCCACATGGCCCTATGTGAAAAAATAAATGCCCCCTAACTGGTTGTGCCACACTTGTAGCAACAACTGCAATTAAGCGGTTGCGATAACTGGGAATGAGTCTTTCACATCGCTGTGGAGGAATTGAGGCCCACTCTTTTTTGCAGAATTGTTTTAATACAGCCATACTGGAGGGTTTCCGAGCATGAACCGCCTTTTTAAGGTCATGCCACAACATCCCAAAACAATTTTGTGTTTTTAAGCCATTCAGAGGTGGACTTACTGGTGTGTTTTGGATCATTGTGCTGCTGCAGAACCCAAGTGCGCTTCAGCTTGAGGTCACAAACTGATGGCCACACATTCCCCTTAAGGATTTTTTTGTAGAGAGCAGAATTCGTGGTTCCATCAATCACAGCAGGTTGTCCATGTCCTGAAGCAGCAAAAAAGCCCCAGACCATCACACTACCACCACCACGTTTTACTGATGGCATGATGTTCTTTTTCTGAAATGCTGTTACTTTT
>JBBPCX010059658.1:0-14247 GCA_037974365.1 Hydrocynus forskahlii | reverse complement strand
ACACACATATATATATATATATATATATATATATATATATACACACACACATATATATTTATTTATTTATTTTCACAGTGTCCATACATATATATTTCCACTACATACATATATGAATACATATATAGGTAATATATACGCATTTGCATTCACACACAAATCTATATTTATACTTTTTGTATTAATTGTAAAGTGTACTTTTTCTTTTCATCTTGTTGTGTTCTTATCTTATCTTAAAGCCTACTTGGATGTAGAAATAAAATATAGATGACAGTAGAGAATGATTTAAAAATGAAGCTTATTTTTAATGGGTACATTTCATGCTGTTTTCTCTTTTAGTTTGTAACTGGAGAGCAAAGAACTGAAGCATTAAAAGGGTCAGACGGCTTTAGTCGGCCACTCCTAAAATGAAAATGATTAATGATCATGAAATAAAGAAGCATCAAAAGAACTGCGCAGCGCAGCATTCAGCACTAGTGATTACCGAGGGACTTTCCCCATATTCAGCGCAGTAGGCCGAAGCATTAAAGGGTCGAGCTTTCCAAAACAGACACTCGAGTTACTTATTTGTACTTGTTCTGGCTACTTTTTAATCTATTCCTTTTAAAGAGGAAAACAGACTGCACTGGAGAGAAGACTGTGGAGTGTGTGTCTCTACATGAGGAGGAAGGATCAGACCTTGCGCTGTGCAATCTTCAGCCACTCTTCCTCCGTCTCTCTCCTCACTCTGTCCTCCTCCTCCTGCACTCGCCTCTTCTCCTATGACAGAAAGAAGAGAGAAAGGAAAGAGGAGGGAGAGACAGAGAGAGAGACAGGGAGAGAGAGGGAGAGAGAGAAAGAGAGACAGAAAAACAGAGAAAGAAAGAGAGACAGAAAGACAGAGAAAGTAAGAGAGAAAGAAAGAGAGAATGAGACACTTGGAATCTAAAAGTTGAATTTGAAGGTGCAGCACAGTTAATCTCAAACAACTTCCCAGAATGAGATGTAGGACAGTTGTATGCTGTAATTGTGTTGATTTTTAACTGCAAATGTAATCTAAATACACGTCATGTTTTGCTTCTGCTTGGTGTGTGTTGAATTTCAGTGTGTGACTGTGGGTGTGACGCAACTGGTTACCATGCAGTCCGGAGGTTCATTTTATTAAAGGTGCATCGTTTTATCATAACATAACATATTTTGGACACACCAAAATTGAGTAGTTACAGTATATTATTTACCATTTTATTTATTTATGATTTTATTGTTAATAGTTATTTCCACACTTAATAAATAGTTATTGTATATAAAATGATAAAACTGTTAATATGGCAATTGGTTCCAAATGCTACTGATGGGTTAGTAAGTGTTTAGTGGTCTTAAAGTATTAAGGCTAAGCAAATGATCTTAGGGATAAAAGTGGCTATGAAACCCTGATGTCAGATGTCTGGACCTGAAACCTGGGCTTAAATACTGGATGATACGTGACTAAACTGGTTTGAAACTAGCGCCATGTGCTAAGATGCTAACATACTCAAAATCAATCTAAGCCTCTGAAATATATCTAAGCCTTTAATCTCATCTTGCCTTGAGGGATCTGCTGTTCAGTCCCATTTCATACTCCACATATTTCTTGTTTACACATTTATCACAAATCTTCATTTCTTTTAAAAATCCAAACAACCCAGAAGCCAACTGCAGCTTTTTTGATTCAAAATAGCCTGGTGCAGTCCCTCCTCCGTGCCACCCGGGCCTTTTATTGGATTAGGGGAACACAGGGGTCTAATCTCAGGGCTGAATTGAATTAACAGCTCTAACCTGATTCAGGCTCAGTTAGGAAAGAGTGGCATCAGCTGCGCTTTTCTAAGAAATGATCCCAAACTGCAGAGATGGAGGCGACATCCAAGTCGTCCTCTCATGTTTCGTCTCTTCTAGTTCATGTCTGTTTAGCAGTCTTTCAGAATCTCTTTCATTTTATTTTCTGTTTGTATCATCATCTTTGCCTTCTAAAGCTATGAACCCTGGTCTCAGATCAGCACATCCCTGCATGTTGTAGTGTCTCCCTGCTCTAAAACGTCTGATCCAACTAATCAGCTAATTACACTAACCCCACTCCACCCACAAATGCATTCTTTCATATCAACTGTTAGACCATCTTTACAGAATTCTGGCAAAAATCCAGTTCATTAATGCATTAAGAGTTTCACAACATAAAATTCAGACTATGCTATGCTACTAAAGCTGACTAGGCGAGTTAGAAATAAATTTGCCCCATGCTACTGTTAGCTTAATTCCAGAATAAAAAAAAACACCTCATCTGTCCCAACAGTGTGACTTTTCACACAATAGCAAATTAAATCTCGTTTGGAAAAGATATCACACTGTAAATGCATGTAATATGACAAAAACTGATGCTAAAGGGGAATCCCATCAGCATCTCTTAAACAATTTTGCATAAATAAAAGACCAAGATGGAAATGAAATCACTGAGAGAGTTTTGATGCAAAATGCTCTGTTCTTAAGTAAGTTACCAAGTTAGAACTGGTAACAGCAATAGCAATAGTGAAACAATAGAAAACAAAATGCCTATATTTGTGTTGAGGACACAATCCATGGTTCTTATCACAACCACTATAAAGAAATGTGTGCCAGTAAGTTTCTCAACAGTGATCCGTTTTCTATCAAACTGCTCTGATAATTCATTTATAATTCAACCTAAATTATACATCGGTGAAATTCCCCTTTAAATTGGATTTTGGGTCAATTTACAGACTAGAATCAGGAGTGTTAGAACAAGAGAATGGTACTATGTGCCGGGGCAGTGGTAATACACAACAGGCTTGGAAACAACTGGTCTAAAGGAATGAAAACTATTTGGCAAAAGATGGTGACATACACATGCACACACAGACACATTCTCCACCTCTTCAGCTGGGTCTCTCGTGGTCTTACTTTCCTCTAAACCTGCCAGCAAATATCTGTCAGTATGACTAAAATTTAACCCCACTCTATTTTTAAATATCACTGAATTATGCACCATGTGTGTAAAAGAAGGGATATGTGAATGTGGAGGAGTGCTGGGTCCTGCTACTTACTGCAATGGCCTGCAGCCTCTGCTGATACTTCTCTGCCTCGTCCATCCCCACCTGACAACAACCACACCAGAGCAGTTCTGTCATTGGAATACATTTATAAAGGACTCTCACATAACAATGTGTTAACAATTCACCATAATCCAAATGCAGTCATTCATACAATATGGGCAAATTCAGGCTTACAGTTGTTTCAGCTTTACATCATATTTTTGTACATTTTTATCAATTACATCATATGATGTCAGAAACCATGTTTATACCTGGTCACTATATGTGACTGGTGTCTGGATTGTATTTAGGATTGCCTTTACAGTTGGACTCAATAGAATATGTCTCTGGTCAGAGTGAAATGTGTTCACTCTGCAATCTGCAAATCAGCTCCTATTCAACCAGTCACCTGCCCTGCTCCTAATGTTTCTGTTCTATTTAAAATTTCACAATTTTTCACAACTATCCCCCCAGTCTCATCGCCATGTGCTTTAAAACATAGATATTGTACCTAGTAGGTGATAAAACAATTATAGGAGGTATAATTTAAGTAAACTGGAGCTTTATTTCAGCTAACCAACCCTTCTAAAGAGGGTTGCGAAATTAAAAGGAAACTCACATCAGGAGATGAACTGAAAGAGCAGTGATGCCATGCCCACATTCTAAGTGCTGAAGGGTGGTCCCTTCCATAAGCAGGAGTGCAGGGAGGAGGCTCCGTTACAGTAGTGGAAGGGGTTTCGGTTGCTGAAAAGGGTTTAGGTTGGAGGATGGATGCATTTACAATGCTATTACATGTGGCTTGAATATCTTGAAGTGGATGGGTGTGTTTACACCTCCATTATTATGTGGCCAGATATAATCTGAATACTGAAGAGGCATAAAGTGACAGGCATAAACGGGGTCTACTGGAAATGACGTAATTAAATGCAGTTTAATGCAAATGAAAGATGATTTGCACAGTTCTGTAAGTAGTCATTAGCTTCCACTACCTGCAAGTTACGTTTGCCTTGTAGCTCCAGGGCAAAGCTAAATGAGTAAACACGGCTGCTCAACTGTGCAGGGTGAGCAAATTAGATGTTTAATGCAAAAATTAAATATTAAAGTCTGTATAAATATGGCTATGGCAGTACCACCTAAGAGGCACTGTAAGGTAAGTGGTGAGGCTGGTATTGGAAGTTTTTTTTTTAAAGTTCTGTGCAGTATAGCTCATTGTCAACCTTGATTCAGTGCCCTTTGGAACAGATAAAATGTTCTGAACACACTCATATGCCTCCAGGTCCTAGGTATTTCAGTGTGGATGCACCAGAGACAAGAGATCCAAAATTAAAGGATAAACTTTCTTGTGCTTGATCTCACTGTCGCACACACACACACAGACACACGTACATTTGCCGAAACAAATCCACTCAAGTATATCCCAAGTGCCCTGTACAAGAAACAGTGCTGTGTGGGTTTAACGCGGGGGAGTATGAAGAGACTTTGATGTTTTACTGATCTGGTCCAAAGTGGTATTATATTATAGGCCCTGATAAAAAGACATTACTAATTCCCATGTGACACAGACACACACACACACACACACACAGATGAAAGTGCAAACAATGGTGGAGAAGATAAGAGCTCCTGCTTTGTACTCAAGGTTTATTGACACAGCTGTTGCCATGGTGATTTACACCAACACGCTGAAATCATAGCCGCACTTGTGTGTGTGTGTGTGTGTGTGTGTGTGTGTGTGTGGTCTCACAGCTTTCTGAAGAAACCTGTTAAAACGGCACCGCAAATATGTCTTCAGACAAAACAGAAGAGGTACACGCCATAATAAAGTGGTGGGGGCCGGTCAGTTACACACTACTATGGAAACAGCCAAAATGGTTTAATACACTAGTGTGCATCATCTAGTGTTTTCACAGCAAGACGTCTTGTGGAGAACTGAGGTTTCTTTTCACAGATTCTTGTCTGGACGGGCTAAATGTGATGAGTTAAGTCTCTGTAAAACATGACATTCAAGTATCTCATTAAAATTAAGGTGACTTATGCAACTGATGTAACTTCTACTCCATATTCATAAAAATGCATGAGTGTTCATGACTTTATGAAAGCAACTTTTTTTGTGTGTTATATTCACCACCAAAGATCATGATCTTTTCCAGATTTAAAGACATACTAAAGGCACAGTGGACAGCTGGTGGCCTAGTGGTTAGGGAGTTGCCCCTGCAATCAGAAGGTTGAGGGTTCGAATCCCAGGATTCGACAGAGGTACCTTTGAGCGAGGTATCGTCCCCACACGCTGCTCCCTGGGTGCACCCTGTTGGTGGCAGCCCACCGCTTCACTCAGTGAATGGATTAAACGCAGAGAAAGAATTTAACACTGTTCTGTGGTGTGTTTACGTGTGATTATAAGGGGCCACTTTACTTTATTATCGATTGACACCTATATAGATGCCAAAACAGCTTTTCCCTGTCAAAGTACGGACACTGTGACACTTCTGTTTTTAACAGCAGATCCTGTAAGTTGCGTCAGACTGGTTTGTCCAGCACATCCACAGATGCTCAGTCGGATTGAGGCCAAGCCAGCTCTTTGTCATGTTCCTCAAACTATGCCTGAAAAAATTTAGGAGCGTGCCAGAGCACATTATTCTGCTTGAAGACGCCACTGCCCATTACATAATATCGCGGCTAAGAAGGGCTGTACCTGGTCTGCAACAGTGCACAGCCCTTCAGGACCCAGTGTCTCAGCAGAACATCACCCACAGCATCTGATGCCACAGGCTTACATTCTTGTCAGTGTATCCTGGCACCAACTTTTCCCCAAATAAGTGACGCACACACAGCCAACTATCTGCATTATGTAAAAGAAAATGTAATTCATCAAGCTACTTTCTTTCATTGTTCCAGTTCTGATGCAAACATGCCCTTTGTAGGCACTTTTGGTAGCAGGCGGCATGGGTACTCCGACCTGTCTGCAGCTATGCACCTTCTGTGGGATCGGACTAGACGGGCTGGCCTTCACACTCCACATGTATTACTGAGCCTCAGTTGCTGATTATCCTGTCGCTGGTTCACTTGTTGTCCTTTCCTGAACCACTTTTGGTAGGTACTAACCCCTGCATACTGGGAACACCCCACAAGGCCCGTCGTTTTCAATATTCTCTGATACAGTCTTCTAGCCATCACTACACATCAACTTCATGAACTGACTGTTCACTTGCTGTCTAATACATCTCACCTCTTACCACGTGCCATTATCCCATTACAATCAAGGTCAATCACTTCACTTGGGGTAATGTAATGACTGATAAATACAGTATAACAGTTTCTCTATAAATGTAAAGTTTCTCTTAAAAGAAAATTTCAAGTCGGTTTATTTGTGTTCTTTATCTGATTAGAGCACAGTGCTGCCTGTGATAATTGACCATATGCTACAGTTGCAGGCTAGATTAAAAAACGTTGGAGTGTCCTTGTCATCAAGGTTCATTGAGTGAACTTAAGGGTTTTGATTGAGAAGATAGAGAGCGGAGATGTCAAGACACATCATAGTAAATGCAAGTGTGTTTGTTCAAGAAAGGCTTGTCAGGCTAGTGATGCAGGAAATTCCAGTCATTCAGTAGAACAGGCTGTCAGTGTGATGGAGTGCTGTGAAGATGCTTCCTGCTGGTGGAAGGATGAGAAGAACACCAGGAACTCTACTGTCAGCATGATGGATCCCCTGCTGTGCCAGCTCTATCCTTCCCCTCTCCTCACCCTGCCCTTGCCACACAATCTGCCCTCTATTCCCTCCTCCCTGCTCCCCTCATTTACAAACACAAGATGAGTGGATACTGATGACTACAACCCTTGTGGAGGCTCTAGAAGCTAACCACAAGTCACAGTTGTTACTAATAAAATGTAATAAGTAATGAAAGCATGGTGAAATCTCAGATTTCTTATTCAACAAGACACAAAACACTAAAAAGTTCAATCAAAGAAAAGTATTGTTGTTTTATGAATCATGTCATGTTTTAATCAACTGAAACAGACGAAAGGAAGTCAAGAAGTGCAGAACTGAACTATTGTAGAATCTCCTGATCCATACAGAATATTAAAAGCAATGCTTTATGCAACTCTAATTAAATATGTAATTAAGTACTTAACATTACATAGTATAGCAATATTATCTAAACCAGTACATACAGCTTACAGGGGAGAAAGTGGCCTCTCAATGCAGGCATTAAAGTGAACAGCATTGCTTTTTGTTCTATAGTGTGCTATGGGTTCAATGGTAGAACACTAATAGTCAAACGTCACAGCCAACCAGCAGGGAAAGACTGTAAATATGGTACATGTTGATGCAATGATCTCAGTGCAGTCTTTGAAGAATGTTTCATCCTTCTTTGGTCTTGTTTGTCATTTAGTTATTACACCCAGGCTTTTGTCCAGACAAAATGAAAGCACTTAACTGTGGCCACAGTCCTAGTTTCATGAAAACAAAACTAAAAAACATGGAATGATACATGTACACGTTCTGCTGTGTAAAGAAGCATTTAAGATAACATTCAATAAATCCACACAAATAACACAAACGTTCAAAGTACATTTTGCTTAACACAACTGACTGTTTTTCTGAATAACTCCAACACTAACTTACTACAATTACAGTTAACTCGGGCTGCACAATAACATTATGTGTCTGCAATCCTCATATTGCAGAAGGCTTCAATATCTATTATTATTATAGACACTGACTGGCTGAGGTGTTTTTAAAGGGGCCATACATTTTCCTTATATTTAATTTCCCCCCCTGATGTCTGATGGGTTTGTGTGGGGGTGGGGCTGGGGGGGGTGGGGGGGGCTGGGGATTCTGTCATGTTTAACCATGAATTAAGTAACTCTGGTAGGTGAATACAAATCTCTGTCCAAACCTTAGCTAACCTGACCAAACGAGTGAATGAGTGAGTAAGAAAAGGCCAATGAAATGGTTCCTTTTTTGTGTAAATGTTGCTTCTTTCTTGCTTTTTGTCTTTCAAAGAAGTGAGCAGAATGGCTTTAGTTATATCTGTTAGCGATCATAGTAGGCTGTTACATCAACTGTTTTTACATTATAATGTTGAATATGGTCTGTTGTGGTAGCCAGTTTATTTATGTCCCCTGTTCTTTAGTTCTAGAAAATCCTGTTTCCCCTTCTGTCCTCGTCTCACAGCTGTGTGTGGATTTCTATCGCTTGGTGATTTCATATTATTATTCTGATTCATATATCTTTAAAATAAAACACATCTTTAATTGAATTTTCCACTGGCTTATGATAAAACAATCTGTTTAACCCAGTGACTAATTATCCTTGAAAAAAATGTCTGTAACATGTCTGGAATCCTGAAGAACTCTAGAATTCTATAGGGGTTCAACAAAGTTAATCAAACCAAAAGATCATCAGAATAATCAATAGATTACTTGATACCAAATACAATCGATAGTGACAGCCCTTATTCAGATATATGATACTAGGAGCCAGTGGTAAAGACTGAGTTTTACTCAACCAAATACATAATTACAAAGTAAATCAGGCACCTTGACAGAGTGATTTTGTTGTGTATTGTATTGCACAAGCCTCTTTATCTTAAAGGCTCTTTACAAATATTAAATATTACATCTATCTAAAAGAGTTCTGTGGAGCAATGCCATAGAGGATCCAAATCTGGTTAAATAAACATGATTTTAATGTATATGGGTCATTCCACGAAATCAATACATTTTCAGCTTTGAAAATCTTAAATAGAAAATCATTTTTTCTCAATTTTTTTAAATATCTCTGGAAAGGAGACCTCCTAAAGTGACAAAAAAAATGTATGGTGCTATCTCAGGTTTTTTGTTTTATTTTTTTGTATTATATTTTATGATATGACATCTTAGAAAAGTAACAGGACTGACAGTAACACAATTTCAAGCTAATTTGCCTCTAGTTAGCTAATGTTCAAGGTCACAAGAGCAGAGGTCATACAGTTTGAAAGGATATTACTTATAGATATGGTAAATATCAAGATACAAAAAATATTATTTTAATTAACATATTAAAAATTGGTAACAGGAATGACGCAGTATGATCTCCCCACCCCCAACAAACCCATAAAACAACAAAATTCTGCATTATAGAAGAGAGAAACTGACTTGTGTTTTAAATGTTGGAAATCCTCTTCCTGTAAATTATGTAACGTCCTGTAAATTATGTCACTGCTGGAATTAAAAAATTTTTAAAGAGTTTTTTTGTGTGTCAGTAACAGGGCTGACTTGAAATCAGGGGACACTGATAAAATGATTCAATTTTTATAGAGATGACGGGTGTGCATGCTAAAAACATTGCTTAACAATGAGATTAATTTTAGAACAATATACAAATGTGAAAATTTGATCATTTTTCCAACAATTTGCTATTAAGAAGACCTGCTGAAAAATAACTTTCATAGTGAGAGACAGGCCAAAATCCCTGCCTCATCAACAGAAATGCAAATTTAACCATGGACAATAATATTTAATTTACTTAATTTTTAGGAAGTACTGATGATAGAAGACATACTAATGTTTTCAAATTATGCATGTATCTGGTATTATAGTGATATTAGGACACATTATTTCTCTGGGACGCAAAATGTACCGATTCCACGGAATGACCCATATACCTCTTTCATAAGACATTTTTGTAAATCAGTTATGCGCATAAAGAAACCTTTTAAAGCTTAAAGAACCCCCGCATAACATGAATATTCTATATCAACTGTCCAAACCAAGAACTATGTAGGAGCCTTTGTTTATATGCATGTGCAGTGCACTTTATTCCACTGCCCTCATTTCACAATGAGAAATCTTCACAGTACATGTAAGATGGAAGAGGACTGAAATGTATAAATGGGTCAAACGAACATCCCACAGCAAATTCATTCACACTCCACTAGGCCTAGAGCATAGCTCCCGTGGCAAGTGAGGCTGATACGATGTATTCTGGGCATATGACTCCTTATACCTCAGCTTTCCCCTTCAACCTGGGTAGCAGTGGGCAGATGGAGATCAGTCCTATCTCCTGGGAAATGGAAGGTCTAAGCAACTCAGACAAGAATTCATGTTACTCAGGTTGCTATTTCAGGCACACACACTCCAACCTCACCACTTTCAACTGACCCTTGAAAAAAAATAAAAAGTTGCTTTTTTCTCCCCCTTCATCCCTCTAGCTCTCATGTTGCTTATGGTACATTTTGGAGCCTTAGGACAGAAACATTGACTTCACTTCTGCCGAAGGAATGTCTGTCTGTTTCACCAGATGGTGGACGCGGGCTCTCCACTTGCGTTTGACCATAATGGCTGAGTTTCATAATGAAGAAAAAACAAAAAAAAAACAACAAAAAAACAGATGCACAATTTGCAGGGTTGTTAAGAAGACAGAGCCTATTTTAAGTGTAAAGAAATTATAGAAAGAAAATGACTAAAACAGAACACCTGGTGTATCATTCACAGTTTTACTCAAACATGCATAGAGCAGTTTGCCTCAGGCAAGAACTGAAGTTACTGCTACTGAGATCACCTTGAAGACTCCCACAAAATCAGTAGTTCTCTGGCTGGGCTTCAGTACTACACTGCACAGTACCAGATTAGGTCCATGTGTTCTTTCCTCTACAGAAAGAACCCAGCAAGAGTGTTTCTAAGCTGTGAAAATGTTTCTAATAATTGATTTTAATGACTGGGGCAGCTGGTGGCCTGGTAGTTAGAGAGTTGCCCCTGCGATCACAAGATCGTGGGTTTGAATCCCAGGACTGTTAGCGGCACCACTGAAGTACCCTTGAGCAAGGTATCGTCCCCGCACACTGCTCCGCGGCACCCCTCGTTGGTGGCAGCCCCCTGCTTCACTTGAACAAATTTGTTAAATGCAAAAAGAAAATTTCACGTTATTCACACAGTGTGCTGTGGTGTATTCATGCAAGACTATAAGGGGCCACTTTACTTGGCCCCGTATAGTCCTAAAAAACAAACCTAAACCTTATTGTGTTCTAGACATCAGTGTAAAGTATCTAGAGGAAAGTGCTGGGTTTTGAGGTATGCATTTTAGGAGATTTCCCGTTCTATTTAAATTACTCACAGGTTCGGAAACTCTGTTCACACATACACAGAGAAACTGCTTTTTAAAATCAGCACACATTTTGGGATGCCCTACTGGGATGCAAGCTTCAATAGATTTCCCAAAAATCCATAGTGAAATACATGTGATAACAAAAACAAAACAATTCCATAAGCCAGATTTAGTTTTTAGACAAATAAGCAAAGAATGTCTTCTAAAGTATGCATTAAACAACCCCTGTGCAATGATGCAGATCTTGATGTTAATAGCAACCATAAAGGGATGCTTGAGATGAAGTACCCTCTGATTAGGATTGTTTTATACACTTGAAGACATGCTTCCTCTCAGATCTTTGCAGTTAGTCAAAGAATGGGTTCCATCTCATCAAGTATTTATGCACCGGCCAAGTACTTTGGGCAATGAGGATACGAAGGAATGCAGCACTTCAGGTGTTATTTTGTCCCATTCTCCCTTAAGGTGAGCAGTATGTCACATTTTTCATTTCAAAATTCTCCACACATTCTCTATTGGGTTTTGCATTGTCTTGTTGAAAAATACTTGATGTCTCTGGAAAAGATTTTCTTGAAGGCAGCATATGTTGCTTTAAAATCCAAGGGCACAGACACAAGCCCATCTGATTACAAACACTGCCATTTCAACTTGTTTCTGACAACAGCCTGGATAGTCCCTTTTGTCTTTGGTCCAGAGCGCCCAGTGTCCATTTCTTCCAAAAAAAGATCTTGAATTAATCTGACCACAGCACACATTTCCATTGTATGTTGATCCATCCCAGATGCTTCAGAGCCCAGAAAAGTAAATGGCACTTTTGACATTGTTAACATGTCTTAAGTGGTTTCTTTTTTGTACAGTAAAATTTTGTACAGTAAAGTGGCATTTGTGAATACAGTGTGCGTGACAAAGGCTTGCCAAAGTAATCCATTGCATATGTGGTTCTCTCAGCTATTGATGAATGACTGTTCATGATGCTGTGCCATCTTAGGCTTCGGAGATCATGGGTGTCCAGCTTAGGCTTGTACCCTTGCCATTTATGCGCCGGAATTCCTCCAGCTTCCTTGAATCGTTTATTTACATTATGTACTGTAGAGGGAGAAATACATCCCGTCCAGTCTTTTTTTAAGAAACACTGTTCTTAAACATTTCAATAATTTTCTCACACATTTGACAAAATGGAGATCCTCTGCTCAGCTTTGTTCCTCAAAGACTCAGTCTTTTGCGGATACTGCTTTTGTACCAAATCATGATTACAATCACCTGTTTAAAAGCATATCACTATTTTATTACCTTATTGCCAGCCCTGATCCAGAAAAGGCACTGACACAACCAGAACCAATTTTTGTTCATTTCCATAGTTATAATAATTATATGACAAATAAAAACCCTCTTCATTGGATGTACCTGGATTAAGATATGCGTTGCAATACTCATGTGCAGGATAATGGATCTACAAACACCTAAGCCAGAAAGTTAAGTCTTTGCAGGTATCATGTTATTGAGAAAAGGACCTAATCAGATGCTACATGGGCTACGCACGAATCTGTTACAAGACTCCAACAGAAACGCTGGAAATAGACAGCCTCAAGAAAGAGTTTCACGTGAGCTAATCTTTCTGTCTTTCACTGCTTTAGTTCATCCCCAGCCCCAATAAGCAATATCTTTCTTCTGCAATATCTCCCTCACCACCACAACACACGCATACATGGGCACTCACTCAGGTTGAACTGATGGCTCTCCAGTTGTAAGCGAGACACGGTAATGACTGTGTGTGTGTGTGTGTGTGTGTGTGTGTGTGTGTGTGGGGCTCATCACCCCCATGGTAGATGACAGTGAGTGATTTTTCACCAAGAGACTTCACACAGTGGGGTAGTGGCATTTCCCCTCTGTCCCTTTGATTTAGCACATGCTTCACTGTACAGGGTTCCACATAGTTTAGAGTGTATGTGGATGTTAAAACACCAAGCACACAGCAATCTCCTTCCTGCCTGTTGAAGGACCTTGCAAGACGTTATCAGCTGGGGTAAGGAGGCCTTCACATGACCTCACATCCACTTCCTTCACCTCGATTAGCTCATAGATGCTACTAGTTTTAAAACACTGAGGCTTTCAAGGGCGTTGTTCAACCACAATGGAGAGACGAAATGGGCCTTTATGTCTTAGAAAGCCCATGTTTTGGACGATGCTCTTGTGTTGGACCTCAGTGCTCTGAAATACATTACTCAGCTGTAAGCCGTAGACGTCTTAGGCACTCCACTTTGACCTCAGGCTGTCCTGTTTTTAAAGCCACTCTCATCCCGTTTGTTCTCAGAGGTTTGCACTTACCCTGAAGCTAAGAGCTCAAACTTATTTTAGAGCGAGTCATCCTCTCAGACAATGTGTGTGTGTCGTATTTGTGTGTGCGTGAGTGTGTGCAGGTGTGAGTGAGTGGTAAGAGGATGTGGATGTAGATAAATGTTTAAAATGATGAAATAAGTATCACGCTCTTTGTTTTTGGTTTGCCAACAAGTAGAATAGATGCAACGCACCAGCAAATCAATCACATTGTGAAATAAGCAGAGAAATCATACCATGACAATACTGCATTCCATTATGTAAAGAGGCCATTCGTTGTATGTGAACACACCACAGCACACAGTGTGAACAGCGAAATTCTTCCTCTGAAGCCAGGAACATAGGGCCTGGAGAGCAGTGTGTGGGGACGGTACCTTGCTCAAGGGTACCTCTCGAAACCACGACTTTTTGATTGCAGGGCGAATGCCCAAACCACTAGGCCACCAGCTTCCCCAAACAATGACAATAGCCACAACCCTGGGCTCGAATAACCAACCTTTCGGTTAACAGCCGAATGCTCCAACTGACTGCACCACAGAGACCTGTTCATCTGCTGTTCATTAGGTTCTAATGGATCACATTTACTACATCTTGAACTTAAAAAGCAACTATGTGAAACAAATAGGGCTGGGCATATTAATGCGTTATTATCGCGTTAACATTATTTACTTAACACTGACAATTACACAGATCAACAGGTCAAAATCATCAGAGATAAGTTTATGTGGGTTTTGTAGTGTTTTTCATGCTGATTTCAAATCTGTGTTT
>JBBPCX010059647.1:0-14248 GCA_037974365.1 Hydrocynus forskahlii | reverse complement strand
TCAGGCGGTGATCAGTATACTGGTGGTGCTGAATGCTGAGTGGTTGGAACTCCTTTATCTAGGCTCCCTGTATCTTTTGGCATTTAGTAGTCTGTCACTGTAAAACATTTGTTTCCATTTCTAAGCACAGTGTGTGACAGCTGGTGGACTAGAGTTGTCCCTGTGATCAAAAGGTTGTGGGTTTAAATCCCAAGACTGCTAGTGGCACCACTGAGGTATCACCCTTGAGTAAGGTACCGTCCCCACACACTGCTGCCCGGGCTCTGTTTCTGGCTGCCCCGTGGCTTCACTTGGTGAATGGGTTACATACAGTGGAAGAATTCACACTGTATGCTGTGGTGTGTTCATGTATGACATAAATGGTCACTTTACATTCTTTTTTAGAGATTTGAATGTTTTTTGCCAGTTTTCTGTAAAGCTTGTCCAACCTAGCAACAGTAACTATGGAAGAATGCATTTGTGGACGGAGCGTGCTTTAATAAGCGTCTTGCTCGTTTAGCATGCCGACTGCATTTCATTTGTTTAGGGAGTGTGTCGAGAGAGACACGAGGTAAAACACACTGTGTGATCCAAATAATCAGTGATCAAAGGGTGAAATAATGGAAATATTGACATGAGCCCTGTAGCGTGCAGGAGAGAGAGCGAGAGAGAGAGAGAGAGAGAGAGAGAGAAATGCTGGTTTGGCAGTAATATTCGATCAGAGTGATCTGAGCACACTGAATTTGCTTTTGGAGAGCACCTTCAGTTTAGACAGCTCCACTGGGGGCTCCAGTGAAGTCTGGTTTAGATTCTTGTATGTGTGTGAGTGTGTGTGTGTGTGTGTGTGTGTGTGTGTTTGTATGTATTTGTGGGTATGTGTGTGTGTGTGTGTGTGTGTGTGTGTGTGTGAGTGTGTTTTATTTAAACTGACCTCATTCTGCAGAGCCAGGGTTAAATGACATCAGCCCCTGGGCTCTGCTCCGAGGCTCAGTAGTGTCCATCTTGATTCATGTTCCTCTCCGGAGTCCAGGATTTTACACTGACAGTCCGACTGCAGCGCAGGACAGCGTGGCACTCTGCTGGGTCACCACCACTTAGTGTGTTCACCACATTTCTGCCACTTCAAGATCTGCCCAAATGTAAACATACACTTATGTGTGTGGTGGTGTACATGTAAGATAAATATGTGCATTATTTCAAGAGAAAAAGAAGTACATCCATCCATGCTAGCCCTCAGTTCATGATGAGAAGCTAGAGCAGATCATTTTTACATCCAATATATAGAATGTGTTACTATTTTTTTTGTGCCATTTAATTTTGTATATGTGTGAAAGGTCACGTGATAAGACAGGCAGAACGTATTTTTTTAAAAATCATTTTGTCATGTTTTTTTTTTTTAAGTTAAGGTCATAGCCGGCACCACTAGTTGCTATAGAATATGTTACTCAGGCAGTATTTTCCAACACTATTTTCAAAATAAATGTCATTTGAAATAAATAACTACATGTAGGTCAGTTCGGTTTTGCCAACATTCTGTAAAGCATATTACTTGCATTCACTCTGTAAAGTATGCAATCACTCAATTTTTTATAGATTTGTACTTTTTAAGAGTATATTCAAAGCCATCTATTTTACTTGGTTCCATTTCAGTCATAAACTAGTAACTCAATCTGTTTTTCATCTGGGCTGCTCTTGGATTGGTCACACCTCTAACTGTTCAGATTTATCATTTTGTTCTAGCCCAAAAGAAAACAGTAGCACATAACACACTTCATTGCATTAGTAGGCCCTGGATGTACTAAGAAGTTCCATTGCAGTTCTAAATGTTATTCAGTTACTCAGTAGTTTTATGATCATGTACTTTTTCACCTCTATTTTTGCTTAATTCATATCTCCAAACTGACAACACTTTTGCTCAGGGATGCACAAGGACATTGGAATTATATCCACATCAACAGATAATTGTTTCAAAAAATGTTTGGCGTTGGAACATGTTAAACATTTATTAATGTGACATTATAAGTGTGACATTTGATGACATTTCTTCTATAATTCTTGTGGAATTCACATCCATTTACCACACTTCAGGGCTTGTCCTTTAATCAGTAATTGTTTCATAATTTGAATGGTAATCAGTGTATTTGCAGGGCATTTTAAAGGCATTCTCTGCAGTGTGGACATCCTCCACAAGGGGGAGCTAATATCACTCAAGTAATTAACGCTCAGCTTATTCCTTTCTTGCTGTAAAATCTAAAATACAAATGACTTTTGTGTAATTATTGGTTATCTTTTGATATCTCTTCAGTTTTTCAAATGGGCAGTCGGGTCAAATTATAGCTTCCTGGAGAGAGTTTTCAGGTTGAGTATGCAGTCTTAGCTACATGATGATTTTAGTCTAGAGGGCTTTCAAAGTAATCATTCGGAAACTAACAAGTTTTTCCCAGGAATTCTTATTTTTGATATACAGTAGTGAGCCACCCCTAATTTCTTTTTATTTTGCTTTAAATACCCTTGTTGGTAAAAAAATACTACCTGTCAACCTGTCTTATCTTTGGCATACTGATTAAATGTAGGAGCCTAGATACAGGTACTCCAGCCCCCGACAACATT
Organism: Hydrocynus forskahlii; assembly: GCA_037974365.1. Lineage (NCBI taxonomy): Eukaryota > Metazoa > Chordata > Actinopteri > Characiformes > Alestidae > Hydrocynus > Hydrocynus forskahlii. The sequence goes on along the minus strand of JBBPCX010059647.1, from coordinate 11,659 downwards.
CCATGAACAGATATGTACAGAAAATTGATCAAACAGTTGATTATCAATTATGAATCAATCATGTGGTGCATTTCTACGTTAACCTAGCGACAAAAGAAAACATTTGTGGGCGGAGCATTAATAGGTCATGGTGAGTGGCAGTGAGATCAAAAAAGACTGGTAGTAAATGTAGAAATAAACCTCCTGATGAGGGCAGGAACAAAGAGAACATTGCACAATGGAAAAAGTCACACACGTGCCAGCAGTAACACACAGCTGTATTCCTCAACTCGGGGGCCCAGATGTTTAGCCCTGGAAATTGTACTGACACAGCACCACACACACACACACACACACATACTGTAGATAAACTGGCAGTGAGGAATCAGTGGAAGACAAACACAGATGTTTTAGTTATCCCAGGAGAAGCAGATCAGGCCTGTGTCTTGTTAGAGTGGTGCCCGGTGCTGTGCTGTTGTATGAAGGATGTTTAGTTCTTCAGAGGAATGAAGCCTCATGTGCTTTTAGGTGTGAGTCTTTGTGCTGGTGAACAACCCAGGTAAGCAACACTGGAAATGCTGAAATGCTTTCCCCCTGTACTGCAGTGCACAGGCATTCAGTCTTTTTTATCTGTCATTACTTTCTATGAAACCTATGCAAGCAGTCAACAACCCGGTGGTTATAGTGACTTGTCATTGATTTTATTTCTTATTTCATTGCTGGGGAGCAGAATCAGAAAATAACATTCAGCACTGTGCAGTCTTGAGGATCTCTGTATATTTTGCTCACCTTGTTGGAGCAAAAATACTATTTTGTGCCTGTCAAAATCTTATCTTTGGCATATTGAGTAGATTAAATGAAAGAAATTGGAACAAATATTTTACTGCAAAGTCCCAGAAGATATAACGGCCCAAGATAAAGGTGTTCAACCACTCAGCATTCAGCACCACCAGTATACTGATCACCGCCTGATCATCTGAAACCATCTGCTCCTGTTCTTCACTGGTTCTAGACTTCAGTTAGATGTGGTTTGTTCTGCTTGAATGACTCATACGTAAGTCACTATGAGTCCTCTGAAACTGGTCAGGTTCAGGGACTGGACTGAAAGAATCTTTGAAAGTCCTTCAGGAAGCCTGGAGAACTGTTTCTCAAGACTACATTAAAAATACAAGAGAGTCTGGTTCTTTGGCAGCAAAGAGAAGAAATGAGGTGTGGCTCAAGTATAGCACTGTATCTGTTAAACATGCTTTCTTATTTGTGTGTGTTCTTTGTGTTTCTGTCATATATATGATACATAATCTTGATCTTTTTATTGCTCACTTTTTCTGGCTCATTAATATGTACATCACTTCTGGGATTATGAACATTGTATATTAAGTCCCTAGTAAAAAGCCATTGAAATTTCATTACTTTTCTGTATTGTCACTGTGTCATATTTAAAACATGTTTGAAAGAAAAAAGGATTTGCTTTTAACAGCTCTTTGTCCGTTTCTGTTTTCAGACAGTAAAGCCATAGTGGACGGCAACCTGAAGCTGATCCTGGGGCTGATATGGACGCTCATCTTGCACTACTCCATCTCCATGCCCATGTGGGAGGACGAAGACGATGAAGATGCCAAGAAGCTCACCCCTAAGCAGCGCCTTCTGGGCTGGATCCAGAACAAGGTTCCCCAGCTCCCCATCAACAACTTCCACCGGGACTGGAGGGACGGCAAGGCGCTGGGTGCCCTGGTGGACAACTGCGCCCCTGGTGAGCAAACAGGGTCCAGGGCCGCATGAGTGAAGAGTGTGTTACCTTTCGAGTTGTACTGAGGGAGTTTCAGTGATCAATGAGTGGGTCTTGAAACATTATTCTATGTCTGAATGAAGGATTACAAGTTAGAAATGCTGAAATAGAAGAAGCACCCATTGTTTTGTATGGAGAACATCACTTATCACTTATTCAAGTCACATTATAATATGGGGTTACCCCTATGAATGTGAGCACCACGGATCCGTGCCGTCAGTGCAGCAAATTGACGTCATACTGCAAAACAACTCCTTAAATGTAAGTTGATGCTGGTGTCAGACGCCATCCTGAGCTTTGTTCAGTGTTCCTATGTCACGCAGAACCAAAGTTATTGTAATTTATAAAACGTAATAATAAAAACCACTAATGGAATTTTAAAATGGTGTCACACAAAAAAGCCCATTCAGGTCAAAAATGCCCAAATTTCTTTTATATTTGGTTTTAGAGTCAAATTGAATAAATGCACAAGATCTTTGAACACGGGAGAACTTTCAGGATAGTCTCCGCCCACAAGTAGGTGGGGAAAACCCGTGGAGGGAGGAGGTCCAGAGAGCAGCCGAGCAAATGTAGGAGAACAAACACTGGTTCTAGACTGTTTTACACCATATATATTTACTGAATATTTGCTCTAAGGATTCTAAGGATTAAGCACTTGGCTAAGAATGAATGAAAGCACATTTTAGACGTGTAGAATAATGTAACAGGGTAATGCCAGCTTGAGCTGATTTAGCAGCATTACATGTGAAATAGTCTTAAAGTTTTATATTTTTATTAAGTTTAATATATCTTATTCAGTTTACAAAGGAAACTTACAAATGTGTGAAAAACTGTGTTTTCTTTTTGCTAACAATAGTGTGCAAAAGGGACCATGCAGCTCCATAAAGTTAGTATGAATGTAGGATATGATGCTGAAAAAGAGGTAGAAAAGTTAAGTGGCAATTAAGTGCTTCTGTAGGCTTAAGACTGTGCTTCCTTGTAAAGTAATCTTACATTTTTATGCTTCAAGGATTGAGGAGCAAATGTATCTTTGCTTGTGCATTTTAAGCAAGTTTCTCTCCTCTCATGGCAGAAGTTCTTCTGCTGTTCTCATCAACTTCTCAGTTTTCTTCTTTTTAACAACCGCATGGATCTCAAAACTGTCTGACTCTGGTAGCTGAGACTTGAATGTGATCACTAAGATACATTTCAGATGTTGTACATGTATGAGACAACCAAATTTCCTTTTGTATCTTCTGGTTGATCTCAATATCTGATTGTTTGAGGCAAATAAAGATCAGAGCAGATCTTGAATTGGGATCAGGCTGAGATTAGAGGACAAAGGCCAAAATCTCATACTGATGTTAAACTGAGCTCCGTTATGTCTAAGAGAAATAGGCTGGACAAAGAACAGTCTCATTTTGAATTTTCCTTTTCCTTGTGGTATCCCTCTGATATTTTGCCTTGTTCTGTACATGTTCAGGATGCAATAGGCAAAGAAACTCCACACACCATCCCTCGTCTGATCAGATTTCGTTTTAGGTTAGTAAGTCTAATAGAACAGAAAGTGAAAACCAATCTGAATGTGACATATTTACTGATGTTCACTGGCCTGCATAAGTTTCGAGTCCCCAAAACTGGGACAAAGGCGTATTTAATATGGGCCAGTAGAATGAGCTGCCTGTGCGTCCCGTATGTGTTCCAGCAGCAGTTTTCAGTAACTGCAGTAACGAGGCTGTATGGACTGCAGCCGATGACAAATCATTTCAAACGCCCCCCGAGTGAGGGGAAAACAGAGTGCCAGGCCTGATCGCTTCTGTCCAGTGCACTAATTCATATGTAAATTGCCCTGGGTCAGTTAAGGACAAGAGTGGAAGTGTCAGGTGTGTGCACACGTGTGTGTATGTGTGTTCGTGTATTCAGTACTTTGTGGAGACCTAATGTCCCCTAGATGATAGGAAACTGGCCTGACTACATGTGCAAAAGTACTTTACCAAAAATGCAGCGTTGGGTGCACCTGGTACTATAAAATGATGTCATATTGCTTGGCCATGATATCGCTATGCAGAGAAATCATAAGACCTTCCACGAGATGGCCAACCAAACCATTATGGATCCACTACCATGTTTAATCCTTGGCAACAGGCAATATTCACAGCTTCATTTGGCTTTCTTCACAGTGCTGAAGGCCAGATTTTGTGTGCATGCCTTGGATCATGAGTAGTTAGAGCTTGTCCAGTTATGAATTCCAGATTACCACAGATTTAAGTCTCTGGTCATTTTTAAGGCTACATTTTACTGGTATTTAGCAATGACTCAGATGGATGACCATTGATCATCTCTTCTGACGCAGTTTGGGATATGTCGTCAGAACATTCGCATTTGTTTAATATTGCAGTTTTTATATCAATTCAGATGCCTCTTGTTGAGCCACTTTCCTACTTGGTTGCAGCATCACTCACGTGCTGCTGATTAGATCTTTGTTACTGCTTACACATAAACTGACCCACCCGTGTCACTGTTTCGTGGTAAGTCCCTTTAAAGGTGTTGTTTCCATTATTCTGTCCATATGTGTGCATCATTTTCTCATTGCACAGTTGGCCATCTGTGGCATTAGAGGGATAAAATGAGATTTTTGTCAGGTTTAATAGTCTTGTGTTGCACAGCCAGTATCTCACCAGACAGCTGTCCAGCATCTGGTTCCCTCTTCGAGGGGAAGGCATCTTACGTCTAGCCAGTGGCATGGAGCTCATTTCCTTGGAGAGCCTCTATAGCTCAGATCTGGCTCAAATACAGGCTTTGATCACAATGGCAGAGAACTGGATGGGATAAAAGGATGAAAAGAAAGACAAAAGGACAAAGGAGGGGGTTCCTGTCTAACTCTTTGGCGACCACTACATTTAAACCCCCAGTGCACAAAAGCTCGGTAACCACACACTGAGATACTTTTGCTGCCAAGACTTTTAGGTCCAGAATAATTTCATCTTCTCCTGATTATTTTTGAATAAATGTTAGCTTATGATTAAAGTACTGTTAAGCTCCAATACTTGATGTCAGTCCATGCCAGTACACCAGTCAGCCATGACATTAAAACCATTTGATGTAACAGATTATCTTGTTACAGTGGCACCTGTCAAGGGGTGGGATATATTTCAGTTCTTCAAGCTTGTTAAAAGCAATGCAAACAAGGGCGATTAAAGATCTGATTGCCTTGTGATGACTGGATGATGGGGTCAGAGCATCTCGAAAAGGGCAGGTCATGTGGTGTTCCTGGTATCCAGTGGTCCAAGGAAGGACAACCAGTGAACCACCATCAGGGACATGGGTGCCTAAGCCTCACTGATGTGTGTGGGGAGTAACGGCTAGACCGTCTGGTCTGATCCCACAGGAGAGCTACTGTTGCACAAATTCACTTAAAAAAGTTCATGCTGGCTAAGATAGAAAATTGTTAGAACACACAGTGCATCACAGCTTGCTGCGCGTGGGGCTGTGTATCTGCAGACTGGTCAGAGAGCCCATGCTAATGCCTGCCCACCACCACAATGCCTCAGTGAGCATGTGAACGTCAGAACTTCACCGTGTAGCAATGAAAGAAGGTGGTGTGGTTTGTTTTACTTTACATTATGTGGATGGCTGTGTGTGTGTGTGTGTGTGTGTGTCGAGTTAAAGGTGGCAGAAGGATGCTCTATGGAAATAAAGTAAGACAGTGTGATGCTCTGAATAACGTTCTGTTGAGAAACTTTGGGTCCCATTCATGTAGATGTTACATGGACCACCAACCTAAACACTGCTGCAGACCAAGTACACACCTTCATGGAAACAGTCCTCCCTAATGGCAGTAGCCTCTCAGCAGGATAATGTGTCCTGCCAATCTCCAAAAACTGCTCAGTAATTGTTTGCAGAACATGAAAAATAGTTCAAGATGTTGGCTTAGTCTCCAAATTCTCCAGATCTCAATCAATCGAGCATCTGCGTGACATGCTGGAGCTCACAACCTATAGGACTTAAGGATCCACTGTTAATATCCTGGTTCAGATACCACAGCACACCTCCAGAGGACTTGTGGAGTCCATGTGGAGGCAGTAGGTTTTAATGTTTTGGCTGACTGGTGTGTGTGAATTAGTGTTGTCATTAGAAAATCTGGGAAGTGCGACGGTCAGACCTCACATACAATAGCATGATTCTCTTGTAATAGACCGTCAGCCTGTTGTAATTAAGGGGCTTGGATTTGTTCATGGTGTTGGGTGGGACGACCATAAAGTGTGTTTGTCAAAAAACTCACAGCCCTGAATGACGAAGCAGAATTCAGTTGTGTCATCATCAGTAGGCACTGCAGAATGCACACATGTTTTAACAGTCCTGTACTGTTGGATGCACTGTGAGTATCTAAAATGTGCCTGAAGTATCAGGATATGAATGGGGCTCATTCAGGTATAAGCGCGTCCAAAACACATGTAAAACAGAATTAAATCTGACTGCTTAATCCACTTCAGGAGGTTCTGAGACGGATTTAAGCAAGCTGTCATACCAGAGTAAATGCATCCATCTCACCAAGCCACATTCGACGACCAAAACCCCTTCCAGTACTGTGACCGCACCCCCCTCTGCTGTTCTGAATATGGGAAAGAAACCCTCCAACAGACAGCCCTGTTCATCTCCAGTGTCAACGCAACTTTGTCATTTCAGCCATACACACAGTACACAGTGAAAATGTTCCTCCAGGACCAGATGTGAGTCCAGTGTGAATTTCTTCTCGAAGTTGAATTTCTTAGCCTACTTTGGTCCAAATAGTTAGCCTCAATAAAGTGCCAGTTTGGCTTAGTTTTGCCTTGCCTCATCATTAAGCACGATGTGGCCAAAAATACTTTACATTTTAACATTTGTGGCCAAAGACAGTGATTTTTAACAGCCAGATCCTTGTAAACATTAACTACTGATGGAGGGGAATGGAGAGTGCAAAATTGTGCTTTTCCTTTGAATAGAACAGAAGTGCAGAGCAGCAAAGATGATTGGTTTTTGTATATGAGCTAATTGCATATCAGATTTCAGTCTGAGCAACCCGAGATTCATTTGTGTACCTGGTTGTGGTAAAAATCATGTTCCACATCTAGATACTAGGCATATAAAATGACTAGGTAGAAATGCAGTCTCAGACTGCAGTCTGGTTCGACAAGCACCTATTCTTATTTTGTTGAATCAGACTATCTGTCAAACATGGCTGATGTGTGACTTATAATCCGTTATGTGTTTTCTTACTCAACGTAAGGATTTTGGGCCTTGTTGTTTCCATATCACATAAATGGAACTGTGACTCTGAACAGATTAAACAGCAGAAATAATGACGGCCTTAAAGGATTAAAGAGTAGCATTTCAATGCAAACTGCGTTTCTTGAGAACGAGAGCCTGATTAATCCTGTTCAGCTATATTAAGTGTACACATTCAGTTTTTGTCTGTTTAAACATAAACTTCAGAAGAAACATAATGTACTGATGACGCATATAATGTATCAGGAAATATGCGGGATTGCGATTTTTGCCATGATGTGCGATAAGTAAACATTTACTCATGAAGGACGCATCTTTTATACAATGGTAGGAAACATGGCAGCACAGAAAAGCTCTGGTTACACGTTTACATTTACGCCATTTAGCAGACACTCTCATCCAGAGCGACATACATCAGTGCTTAAGTCATCTACGCCTGTCCTTCATAACTGTAAAGCTATACTAAAATCAACACCTGCTTTTTACCATGTTACTGCCAGCTAACTTACACACAAACCCTGTGAAAAGAAACCCGGTTACACATGCTGATCCATTTTACTGTGGCCAATATGGACACGCACATAACTCACTCAGGCTTCAGTTTTAAAGAGTTAAAAGGAACAGATGCATGGTCTTTCATGAGGGTTCCATAGGGTTAATGAGTGCACTTGAGTGCACCAGCCTCACTAATAATGATCAGAAGCACTGGGAAATGTTGCATTGCTGATTACTGCTGGCCTTTTGACCCTACTCTGGGACTAATTAGGGGCCCACTTACTGTGGATGTTTTTCTGCATGGTACAGGTGTTTGTATGTGTGTGTGTGTGTGTGTGTGTTTGTGTATAAGTGAGTGTGTGTGCGCGTGTGTATGAGGGACCCTGCCATGGTTAACGAGCTGCTGCTTTATACTGTAGCAGCATGGACAGTGTCAGAGGCGAGCACAGCAAATATGATTAAGTGAAAACACATGCTCCTATGAGAATTTCCTGCCAGCAAACACTTCAACCACTCCTGGATATGTGTGTGTGTGTACATCTGCATGTCTGAGTGCATTTTATATAGAAGCTTCAGGATGAAGGGCTTTGTGATCATTTAGCTTTGGATGAGACAAACACGTGGCCCCTGTTTACTAAGGCTTTCCCTTCTTCACGCTAGTTTTTGTAGGACCTGTAGAAGATGAAAAAGCTCCAAATTGATCAGTTTTGGCAGCAGGGAGGTGAGCCATTCAAGTTAATAACCGTGTGTGAGTGTAGAGCTCCAGAGGGTCAGGTTATGCACAAAGCTGGCCCTGATATATGGTTTTGGCAGTGGCTATGCAGCCTCGTGGTCTGACGGTCTCTAGTTTCGCTTGATCCAGACCCTCCTCAAGCTCTGCCAGCTCGTTATCCGGTGTCCAATAACATCACACCTCTGTTTTCATGCAGCTCTAGATGGTAGCTAGTATTTTTGTAAAGCAACTGTTTTGTGACACAATTAAAGGATATGGACCTCGGGCTGGGAAATGTGAGAAACAGTGGAGATGGAGACTTGTTTGTTCAAGCTCATGCTGGGTCAAGTCTAAATAACTCAATAGGACAGTGGATTAGTGTCCGAGTTTAAAGGAACACTCGCAAAGTGTGTTTAGCAGGTCATTTTCTGCACACTGGCTGGTTTACTAGCTGTACTGTTATCTAGACCTGGATCAATTAGGCTTATGCAGCACTCTCTCTTTTCTGGATAAACACCGGGAGGTATTACATTAATTCACCTGTGGTGACCAGTAAATGTAAATTGGCTGCCAAAATATTCACCTATCCCTGAAGAGGGGCTTCTGATACTTCAGTCTAAGGTTGTTCCATGATGTCATGGCCTATTCATTTACTGTTCGCTCAGGAATAATAATAATAATAATAATAATAATAATAATAAAAAGTTATATATTTATATAATACCTTTCACAATCTCAGCGTGCTTTACAAAAGGGAGTAGTGGGGATAAGGGGTTAAAGAGGGGAAAACTGCTAATTGGGTCCAGCTGATACCCAAAAGGGGCTAATCATTCCAATAACTAATAATATTGGCTCATATAATATTAGATTTTAATTTTATACTCCAGTAGGTTTTATTAAACAGTGTTTTATTGACAGATAGGGCTGTCAGGTGTTTTAAACTCAAATTAAAAGCAGAAACTCCACTACCATCTTTGCTTCTTATTGTTTCACTAGTTTTCCTCATAAAAAATGTTTTATTGTGTGTAATATCTCAGCATCACGGCATGTTCTGTGCCGCAGTTTCTCACATACCTATACCTGATTTTGAGAATTTAAACACTATTATTCTGATGGTAAACATTTGTACTAAATTTACTCACCTATAAGTCTCTCTCTTTCAGGTCTGTGCCCCGACTGGGAGATGTGGGACCCAAATCAGCCCGTGGAGAACGCCAGGGAGGCCATGCAGCAGGCTGACGACTGGCTCGGAGTGCCTCAGGTGGGTGCATTGGCTTGCCTGCTCTTATGGGCTCCATCAGTGGATCTTCATCACCTCACAGATAAACGATAAATGATGGACTTTGAGAGAGACCATTGTTTTTTTGTTTCTTTTTTTTTTACTGTCCGTGCAAAAAACAGCAATAGAAATACAAACTAACAACTGGAGTACTATCTGTCTGGGATGAAGATAAATTTCAGTGTGAGGTTTTAACGCCGTAAAGGTGTCCCAGGACATCGCTAACAAGTTAGCTGGGTTAGGTTTTAATCGCATGGCTAAAGAATGCTAAGGAAAAAAAACCCCAAAAAGTCAAACAAGTGAAATAAAACATAAAAGACCACATTAACAAAAGAAGGTCTGACAGAAAAAAACTTTGTGTTAGTACAACACGACGACGGCCATTAACTGCGTGGAGAAAATTGTGTCAAACACTGTTACTGACCTGAAATACTCTGGAAAATCAAAGCATGCTACAACTTCGGTGCCATTGCAGTATGGTTTAGGTACAGCATGGTTCCTGTATAACTATGGAAAAGTGCCTTTAGGCATGCTGTATAAATTGCATGCCTATAATAGCCCAGTAAAGTGACCCACAAGGATATATCACTTTAAAGATTAATGCATTGGTATGGACCATATTTTGTACTGGTATGAACCATCTACTAGTTGGGTAAGCTAGACAAGGGTCTGGACGGTGTGATGGAGACTGTTGATTGTCATTGTGGACTTTGATTGGCAGAGTTTGATTGGGTTTATCTTGCATGAAGTTTGGCAGAACATTCCGATAGCTCTGCAGGCTACAGATTTTCCCCTCTGGTGACGACTGGAGGACCTCTCTTGTCCTCCAAACCATACTCTGCTGAAAGGAGATCAGGCTCTCTGGCATTGGAAAACAACCAGGAATTTCAAGTTTGGAGATGGAAAACATGAGCATGACATCATGTTTTTTGCAAAGGAAAATTGTGTTGGATGTGTGTGTTTTGTGAGAATGTATGCTACTGACATATTACTGGACCCACAGGTTTTCCTCCTCTCGTTAAGAGCTCCTGATTAGTTAATTTGTCCACTCACTTGCCTCATTACTTTGAATGACCCCGTGTGTGTGTGTGTGCAGTAAGTGTTACACGATCCTGAATCTCTGTCAAATCTGCTCTGCATTAAGCGTAAAAATACCCTGGAACATGACTTTTACGGCTTGATGAATACCTGGCCATAACTTCACCGTTATTTGGATTTCTCCTCATGTCTCATGCTTGGCTCCATTAATGTTAAGAGTGTTTTGGTAGAGGATCAGTGTGTGCGTATTTACTGAACCTTCACTAGTCTGGATTGAACCAGTATTTTGGAGTGTACTGTGCAAAAGTCTTGAGCCCTCCAATTCTTCATATTTTGCTTCCAAAGATCCGAAGATTTTTTGTATTTTTAATGTAGTCTTGAGGAACAGTTATCCAGGCCTCCTGAAGGATTTTCAATTTTCCTTTTCAGTCCAGTCCCTGAACTTGACCAGTTACCTGTTTTTTGTTTGTTACACTTGGCAGGCAGCCTGTAGCACCATGGGTGGCGGAATCATTAAAGCGAGGGGTCCATTTTCCAATAGAGCCCCACCCCCATTTTCCCCTCCCGGACTACAGCCGAGATGTAGAGCGCTGTGCGCATCCACCACAGCCCCCAGGCACAAGAACGTGGAACATCCCCCCCACATTATAAATGCTTCCGCCGCCCAAGTGTAGCAGTCTTCCCATTTCTTTCATTTAATTTGTTCAGTATACCAAAGATTAGACACTTTAACAGGTATAAAAGTGTTTTTGTGCCAACAAGGCGATTCAAAGCAAAATGTAAAGAAATGAGGTGGTTCAAGACTTTTGGACAGTACTGTACCTTGCAGTATATAAGACTTCTTTACACCAAAATACTCCAGTACTTCACTTTGCATACAGACTACACTATGTAAAATCACACAATAAAAACTCAGCGGCAGGGTGTCTGGTTCAGGGAGAGTTTAGCCATTTCTCTTGAGAGAGAGGGAATTTTTGGAATGCATACAGTGAGCTCCTGCCCTGCTGTGCGAGTTCCAGTTTAGCTGCTTTGGTGGTGGGTCAGTTCTTTGTCTTTCTCTCTCTCTCTCTCTCTCTCTCTCTCTCTCTCTCTCTCTCTCTCTCTCTCTCTCTCTCTCTCTCTCTCT
>JBBPCX010059636.1:0-14249 GCA_037974365.1 Hydrocynus forskahlii | reverse complement strand
GCGATTAATTAGATTAATTAATCGCCACACCATGTAATTAATTAGATAAAAAATTTTAATCGCTTGACAGCACTAATATATATATATATATATATATATATATATACATGCTATATATGCAGTAAAGCATTTTATACATTCACACACACACACACAGACACACACTAACACACACACTCACACACAGCAACAAGTGTTTATGAGGTGATGTCCTCAAGAGTCTTAGTTACTGACTGGTACTGAGGTGTGTGTGTGTGTGTGTGTATGTGTGTGTATATGTGTGTGTGTGTGTGTGTTCCAGCATGACTGCTGTGCTGCAGGTTCAGCTCATGGCTGAACAAGGTTAATCCCTTTGTGCACTATGCTGTACTAATCACCATGCCTCACTGGCTACACTAATCTTCACACACACACACACACACACACACACTTTACCCAACTCCACTACCAGCCTGTCTCCCAATTAATCTCCCTCTCAGTCTCTCTCTAGACCTGTCTGTCTGTCTGCATGTCTGTCTCTCTTCCTGAAAAAATGTTCTTTCTCAACTCAAAATACTGTAGATTGATTCATGAAATAACAAACAGAGCTGTGAGTGGTTCATCTGACCATGAAGTTCTAAAAAAGAACAAATAATATCCGGAATGAAGTTCTAATGACATTATCACCTAGAATGTATTATTGAAAAATCAAATTGAGGTTTAATTTATTAAAAATAATACCCAGAATGAGGTAATAAGTGAATATTCAGAACACTTCATATAATCATGTTCACAGGAAGATAAAGGCATTCTTGAAAACAAGACATTACAGTGGGTTCATTCTTAATATTACCTTCCCAAAAAAAAACAAAAAATAAAATCTTTAATAAAAATTGCAAATATTTTTTGTCTCTAATTTATAATGTTTCAATTTGAATTGTATAATAATATACACATTATTATTACGTGTAAAACTGCATATTTATTTTCTTTCTCTGCCCCTCCATCTCTCTCTCTCTCTGTCTCTCTCTCTCTCTCTCTCTCTCTCTTTCTGTGTTAATCTGGTGGACTGTTGGTCAGCAGTTTGCAGGGCAGCAGACGGATTGGCTGTAATCCTGCAGCCCAGCACACACACACACACACACACACACACACACACAAATTAAAATACATAGAGACCTTGGTAAAGGTGAACTAAAAAAGGAAATGTGAGCATACATACACACGCATTAATGAGCACACTGTATTTGATATTATCTGGGGTGTATTATATATTCTTGCTCTTTGTCACAGAATGATGGTGAGGAAGATGATGGTGTTTGTGATTGTGATGGTAATGGTGGTGATGATGATGGTGATGATGATGATGGTGTTGGTGACAATGATGATGATAGTGGTGATGAGGATGTGTAGCTCACACATCCCCAAAACATCAGCGAGTAGTTTCATTTATTATTATTATTTTGATTATTACTATGTGATTTTATATACAGCTGTGTTCGTAAGTTTACATACCCTGGCAGAATTTATTAACCATTTTTCAGAGAATATGAATGATAACACAAAAAATAGAAGACCTATGATGAAAGGTACACCATTCCTACTGTGAAACACAGTGGTGGATCGCTGATGTGTTGACTCCTCTCCAAATGTAGCGTTTATGGTTATGGCCAAAAAGTTCAATTTTAGTCTCATCACTCCAACTGACTTTGTGCCAGAAGGTTTAAGGCTTGTCTCTGTGCTGTTTGGCAAATTGTAAGCGGGATACTTTGTGGCATTTGCGTAATAATGGCTTTCTTCTGGCAGCTCGACCATGCAGCCCATCTTTCTTCAAGTGCCTCCTTATTGTGCATCTTGAAACAGACACCAGAGAGTCCTGTATTTCACCTGAAGTTATTTGTGGGTATTTTTTTGCATCCCAAACAATTTTTCCTGGCAGTTGTGGCTGAAATTTTAGTTGGTCTACCTGACAGTGGTTTGGTTTCAACAGAACCCCTAGTTTTCCACTTCTTAATTAGAGTTTGAACACTGCTGATTGGCATTCTCAATTCTGGATGAAAGGTGCAAGGGTCTGTCAGGAGTCCAAAAACTCACTGACCTTTTATACACACCCACTAATTACAAGCAAACAGATCACATGTGAAGATGGTTACCTTTAATAGCCATTCAAACCAGTTTGTGTCAAGTTGTGTGCATGTTATCATGCCAAATCTCCAGGGTATGTAAACTTTTGACCAGGGTAATTTGGGTAGTTTGTGTTGTGATTATGATTTTAAAAGAATAAACATTAAACATTAAATGGCTTCAGCCAAGCACTAACCAGGAGTGAAAGAAAAGTTTTTGTGTTATCATTCATATTCTCTGAAAAATGGTTAATAAATTCTGCCAGGGTATGTAAACTTACGAACACAGCTGTATATAAAATCACACAGTAATAATCAAAATAATAATAATAAATGAAACTACTCGCTGATGTTTTGGGGATGTGTGAGCTACAAAGGCACTGAAAATTTGGTCAGAAATGATGGCAAGATAAATACAGTAAGTTGGCTACAGCAAAATAAAGTGAAGGTTCTGGAGTGGCCATCTCTGTCTCCTGACCTCAGTATCATTGAGCCACTCTGGGGAGACCTCAAACATGCAGTTCGTGCAAGACAGCCCAAGAATTTACAGGAACCGGAGCTTTTTGCCAGTAAGAATGGGCAGCTTTACTGTCTGAGAAGATAAAGAGCCTCATCCACAACTACCAAGACTTTAAGCTGTCATTGATGTTAAAGGGGGAAATACACAGTATTAAGAACTGGGGTATGTAAACTTTTGATCAGGCTCATTTGGGTGTCAATTTGTGTTGTGATTATGATTTAAAAAGAGTAAACTCAGTTGTTTGACAATAAATGGCTTCAGCCAACCACTAACCATGAGTGAAAGAAAAGTTTTTGTGTTATCTTTCATATTCTCAGAAAAATGGTTAAGAAATCATAAATTCTGCCAGGGTATGTAAACTTCTGAGCACAACTGTTTATGCGTATACATACTGTATTTTCCTGTGCTTGTGGGAAGAAAATCCACGAGTGTAAAAATTAGACAGGAGGGATTACAGAGCTCCTCTGACCAGCAGACTGAAATCTGCCCTGACCCAACAATGACATTATGCAGGAATGGTCAGTGGACAAATTTATCACACAGCTATACAGCCTGACATTCATACCAATAAACACTAACACAAAAACATCAGCTTATAACCTGTCAAAAAATGTGTTTTCAAATGTGTTTTCACCAATATCAAATGTAGTGGACCAGACAATTAATGAGCTAGGAAAACAAGGTAACACAATATAAAGCAAATATTTTTGCATGCAGTCAAATCTGGTGAAGTGGCGCCACCAAGTGTTCAGAGCATGGACAGCACAGAGGGTAAAAAATGAGTGACTGCCTTTTGAAATATTGGGGATTTCCATTTTAAAATTTGCTCATAATGAAGTGTGTAAGATGTAAACAGAGTGCTTCAGAGTGGGTTTGGTGTGAAACACTCAAGAGAACTCACCAAGTCAGAACTGTTCACAGTGGTGGTGAATGGAACCAGATGTCTGCCTCTAAAACTCCCTCACTTCCCTTAAATGATTATAAATATGCTGACTCATGTCACTGCCTCATATTTGCCACTATTTTACCATCATCAACATTTCACATAAACACAGTGTTCATTGGGGATCAATAGTAAATAAAATGGCTGTATTTATGTTATAGACGTCTGGTTTCATTCACCACCACTGCAAAGACATCTCTACAAAGTCTCTACAATGAACTGTTTCACACCAAACCAGTCTGAACCAGTCTGTTTACAAACAGTAAATGATGGGTGGAATTCCTCTTTAATCAGTGATGTAAAAATTGTCACTCTAACATATAAAACAACACAAACACGTGAACAATGCAGAAAAGATGAAGGATAATGTGAACTGAATCACTACTGGTTCATTTATCTGTTGAGTTTTATTAGTTTAAAAAAATTCATCCTGCTGGTTATCTGGTAACAGATACTTAATCTTATCTGGTACAACACTGTGTGTGAGTGTGTGTGTGTGTGTGTGTGTGTGTTGCTAGTAGAAAATTATTACAGAAAGCTAAAAAGTTATACTGAATCAGCAGATTCAAACATGGTGACAGTTCACTTTGCCTCCTCAGTCCAACTCCGCCCTGGTGTGGGTGTGGTTTCTGACGACAAGGGGCGTGTCCACATGACCAGCGGACACACCTGTCTACTCCCTCTCGGCTATCGCCACCAGGTGAACCTCAATCTCCGCCTCACTTAGAGTTCTGAGAGAAAGAGACAGAAAGTGAGATAAAGAGAAAAAAGAGAGAAAGGGAGAAAGAAAGAGGTGGAGAGGGAGACAGAGTGAGGGAGAAAGAGCAGGAGTGAGAGGTGGAAAGAGAGGTGGAGAGAGTGAGTGAGAAACAGAAAGAGAGAAAGAGAAAGAGTGGGAAAAAGAAAATGGGGCAGAACGAGAAACAAAGCGAGAAACAGAAAGAGAGATGTCTACTTATGCATTTCATATCATTCATTCATTTGTTCATTTTTTTTTCACACACACACAAAAGCATGTGTCTTACCTAAATTTGGGGTTGTCTTTAGTAACCACACCCACTTCCAGCTCACTGGATTTGAAATCCAGCGATAAGACGGACGACAGACAGGAGATCGCCATCTGGCAGGAGCAGAGAAATATCTGTTGACTCAATCCATACTAAAACTGTAAAAGGGGTCGATTCTTGTTTTTTTGATTGCGGTTTGGTTGTCTTCAGTGTATGAGCTGGCCTACCTCCACCGTCCTGTCGAAGGTGAGCTCTGGTCGCTTTTTGAGTTTTTTCTCCAGGTAGCTGTTGGCTTCGGTCTGTTTTGCCCCGACAGCCGTGGCCCGGAATCCACAGAAATAGCCGGCTGGGTCGCACTTATACAGCAGGGGGCCCATCTGGGGGTCTATCGCCACCAGGATCATACCTAAGACAGTCCACCAACCAAAACATCTGTGATTCGCTGGTAACAGTAAATTCTAACAGGGTGCAAGAACAGAGACAATTAATGCTGACCTAAAAAACATTTTACTTCAAGTATTTGTTGGTCCTTTTAAAAATCATCCTTGAAAAAGTAACATTTAAGTTTGACAAATGATTTTTAGTACTGCAGTTAAAAATGAATCAGCAGGGGGCAACAATGTATTAACAGCAAGTGCCATATGCTGCGAGAGGTTGTAATTGTAGCCCCTCGTTCAACTACAGCTTTCATCATCCACTAATCAAGTTAGCAGATGCTCTGAATCTGGGCAACATAAAGGCCTAAACTAAACCAGCTATAATTTATACTTTTTTTTGGGCTGGTCTGAATAATATTCCACAATTAACATTTAAGCCACTAAAGCTAAAAGAGCCCAGATGCTGAGAAATTAAATGTGAGGGAGCACTGGACCACAAGAACATTCGGAATGAAAAGGTGGTGTGAAGACATGATGTGTTTGATGAAGCCTCTTAGATACATGAGCATAGTCATAAAGAACCCAGTACTGTGAGCCTCTTGGGACGGTTGCTGCATGTTGATGCTCCTTTTGTGGTCCTCCTCACAGTCAGATACGTCTCCAAAAGCTCCTCTGACCCCCACTCGACTCTTGGTAGCTTACCTTACCATGTATGTGTCTCTGAGAAATCAATACGAAAGCAAAAGGCTGCAATTGCACATTTGGTGCAAATTGCTAGGCTGACATTGCTGCTGGCTATGTTTAGAACTGCAGCAACAAAAAGTACTTTTTGGTTCATTCTAAAACATCATTCTAAAATACAAGGAAAATTGATTTTGAGGTTAAATACCACCAAAATATATATATATTTTTTTTTACTACATAGTAACAATAACTGTTCCCTTTAAAGGCCTTTGCTGATGAAGTATGTTACAGTTTAGTCTACACATTTTGTGGCTTGGAGATAAAATATACCTCCTACAGATCTAAATATTAAATAAAGAGTAAAAGGTGGGCTCACAGCAGCCAAGTGGTCTCATCTCAGCGTTCTGTGTATAAACCTGAGAGATGTCCGCCATGCGTCGACACAGCATGTCTGCCGTGATCTCATAGCCAAACTTGTACTTCCACTCACCGGCCTCAATGCGAGCCCGATGCACCTGCGAACGGCTGTCCGCTGCAAACACAACAACAAGAGTGTGTGTTAGTGTTTATTTGTGTGAGGAAGAGAGAATGAGAAAGAGAGAGAGAGAGAAAGAGAGAGAGATGCTAAAAGCATGATTTATTATGTGTGGCAAGCATGTGTCCACTGTGGTGCACAAAGGTTTGTATGTGTATTAGGGTGGCAGTGGTCTTAATACCCCAATACTCGTTTGAACAAAGTAAAGTGGCCCTTATTGTCACATGTGAACACACCACAGCACAGCACACACCTTGAACAATGTGAAATTCTTTCTCTGCATTGGTTTACCCAAGTGAAGCAGTGTGCAGCCACCAACATGGCACACAGGGAGCAGTGTGTGGGGACGGTATCTTGCAAGGGCAACTTCCTAACCGCCAGATTATCAGCCTCCCAATATTTGTATATTTAGTGAAGCACTTGAAAAAGCACTTGTCACTTGGAATAATCATGAAATAGAAACAGCAACACTTCCAAAGAGTTGCATTCCTAGGGCTTCATAACACCTACCTAAGCTTTTCATGACCAATGGCATAAGCCAACATAAACATTTATAAAGGCTCATTACTACAAGCACTGTTTACGTCACTTTTGGTGTCATTTCACATCAGCAAGCACTATGGCAACTGAGCCTTGGTGAAGAACCTCAATTTTAGTTGTATCTAATTCCCACCTACTAGCAAGGACTCAACCAATCATGCAGTTCTGTCAAGGTCAGCAGGTGCTTGACAGAATTGGGACACATGAAGGTCCACCACATCTTCTAAAACTGGCGCTAACATAGTGGACAACATGCTTAGAGAGGAACGCTGTTAACTAACAGACTCCCTTGTTGGCTGGCCTTATAGATCGCACTTGCAATACGAGAATACGAAAGAGCGGCCAAAAGCACATTTTACCTGTTTAACTACCTAAAAGATCCATGTTCAATTTTCCCCATCAATAATCAGTGCCCCTGCTTTCCTCTGTGTGTGTTTTTTCCAGTAAAAAGCACTATATAACGACAGAAAAACACAAGCACACAGACACACAAACACACACACACACACACAGAGCAATAGACTCAAGGGTGCATAGTATTGTAAGATGAGATACTGACCGTAATGTCCAGTCATCACACAGCCGATACGCGGCGTGAGGTGGAACATGTTTGTAACGGTAGAAGCATCCAGAAGCTTATCCTACATGTAATGAGAAAGAGAAACAGATGAATGCAGCATATGCTCTCTCTCTCTCTCTCACACACACACACACATACACACACACACACACACAATGACACTGATGCACTACACTGCTCAGTCACCCATGAGCAGTGAAGACACACCATGTTGTCCACATACAACTGTTGTTACAGTGTCCGAAGCCACAGTGTCCATAAGGCTACATAACACCTGCATGAGCCTGTCCCAACAACTGACATAAACCCACATAAACTTTAACAAAGGCTTATTCCAGCAAGCATCACCCGCCATAAAGGCATCTTTTGTTCACTGCTGAAAGAAGCCTGTCTACAAATATTTATGTCAGTTTTCTGAAAGGCTTATGTCGGGGCTGTGTAGCCTTATGAATGCTGCCTTTTTAACTAAAAATAGGCTAACTGAGAAATAACACCAGGTAAAACGTTTCCTTACCGGGACTTTCTTCTGTGTGACGACCACGGCACAGTCTGTTCCTCTGATGCCAACAGAGGTCAGGCCACTCTGAGCAATAGCCTTGAAGGCATACTCTGCAAAAACAGCAAAGTGTTAAAGCAGGGTGCGTTTGTGTATTAAAGTCACAATAACTTGTTTGGAATTTATGCAAAGGCTTTTATATTGCTCAGAGTGCCATTCCAAATTTCTATGCACCATATACAGCACATGCATCATCTATCTATATTGTCCTCTTAGAGCTCCCTTTAAGTTGGGTACTAGAAGGCTGTAGTGTGTTGATATTCCTGCTCAGACAACGCTGAAAGGACCTGATAATAATAACAAAAACACTGATAACTCGAATGCTGTGCACAGACAGGAATGTAGGGGTCGACTAAGCTCAGCTCGTCAGTTAAAGGGATGATTTGGAAAAAACATTAAATCTACACATTGCTTCACTGACCCCAGATTGACCAACCAAGAAGTGTTTGGCATCCAGGTCTGGCTTCTTTAGTTTAAAACTGGAGCTGTGAGGCTAAAATCACTAACACTAGAAGCCAAAATTCATCCAAATCTTTTAGCATAAACACATCCCCAAAACTTCTCTGGGCTCACTTGAACCACATACAGCTCTGGAGCAGACTTGTATACATGGTGTAGGACTCGGTATGATTCCCTGAAGCTGATTCCAGATCAGCGCTTCTGCTCTTGAGACGGTTTGTGAAAACAGACCCAGTTGTGTTAAAAGGCAGCTACACACTGAAGTTTAGTTCATTTTTACAGCTCACAGAAAGTCATACTGTGTCCTAAACCATGTCCACAAGACTGCTCTACCTTAAAGGGGACCTATTATGCAAAACTCACTTTAGTTATAATAGGTTTATGGGCTATACAAAACATGTTCATTAAGTTCTTTGCACAAAATCACTCTCACATAAAGAGATATCACCAGCTCTATTCTTCACAGTTTCAGGCCCTTTCAAAACCAGCCGTTTGGACGGAGGGCCCCCCTATGATGTCAGTAGGGGGCCAATTTGCATAGAACCGCCCCTCATCTGTCGAGACCCCACCCACTAGCCTGTTGCTTGTCACCATTTTCAGCGGCCATCTTTGGTCTTGCAGCTTTATGGATGCTGAATTCAGCCGTGCCTGACCACTGCAGTGGCAAAAACTCGCTCCGCTCCGCCCAACTCGCTTAAAACACAATAAAACAACTTCTGCCATTGGTTATGGCAAAGAAATGAAAATACACCAATCACGGCGTAAAATGCGTGGTTTGTTCTCGTGGAGGTATACGGTAAGGCACACCATTAAGCCTGCTAGTTTTACGAGCACGGATAAGCCGAGCGCAATGTCTACCGGCACACATGGAGTGTTGTGTTCATCTTGCTCTGGGTCCGAGGTTTGCTCTGGGTCTGGGTTTTCCACGTGTGTTAAGTGTCCCAATACTTTTCTCCACCTAGTGTATCTCTCACTCTTTCTCCCTCCCTTCCTTCAGCCTGGTCACCAAACAGGCTAGGACCACTGTCACTTATTGAAGTGATGGAAGGAAAGAAAGAACGAAAGAAAGAAAGAAAGAAAGAGACTTTCACTGGTGTTAAGGACATGGATTCTAATATCCAGAGGTTAAACGCGCAGCTTAAGCATGGGATGGGTGGGGCGTGGCCAGCAACAGCTTATTTGCATAAGAGGGACAGCCTTGAACAGGCTCGTTTTGAAAGGGACTGAAATATATAAGCTGGTGATTTGTACTAAGAACTTAATGAACATGTTTTGTATAGCCCCTAGACCTATTATAACTTGTTTTTTTAAAGTGAGTTTTGCATAATAGGTCCCCTTTAAAGAAGAGCTGAATGCAGTTTGAGTGGGTCCAGAGAGGTTTTAAAGGGTGTATTTGCTACAAAAAGGTTTGGGTGAATACTACACTGAAAAGAGGAAAAAATTGGATTCCAAACCTGTCTTGGCTGATTTGAGGTAAACGATCAATTAGCTACTTGTATACATTAGCTACTTGTATACATTAGGCTACTGTTTTTAGATACGCCAACGTACTTTAGCACATGGATATTAATAACAGTGAGTTGTGTTGGGTTATAAAACACATAAACAAGTCTATTAGAAATTATCCAACACCTACACAAGGTTAGCTGCATTAGCTCGTAGCTCCAGTGTTAAAACTAAAGAAGCAAAGTTTTAGACACCAGCACAAACATGTCTTGACTACACCTGGATTCGAGGGGGGTGAAATGTCCATGAATACAGTTTACAGATGATACACCCCTTAGGGTGGTGGGGGTGGACCAGTGAATCTGGAAAAAGTAGTTTTAAAAAACATATTCATAAATAAAGAGCACCACCTGAGTACAAATGTCTACTTTTTATAACCAGAGAATAAAAAGCATGTCTTTGTTGGTCGACTTCTGGGTCCAGTGGTGCGTGAATGTGGAGGACCATGAAGGTGCAGCTTGTCCAGCACTAGTTAGGCTTCAGTTCAGTGTCTGTTTGAGGCCTCCAGGTGTTCTTGGTTTCCGAGCTGATCATGTGAGATACACCACTGTATTTCTGTCTGATATCAAAACACATCTGAACACATCTGGCTTCCCCAGCCAGGCCAGATGTTCCTCAACCTCCTAGACCGTCTACAGGGACTGAGATGAAGAGGAGCAAGAGAAATCAGCTCACCCACTTGGTAGAGGCGACCTTCTGGAGAGAATATGGTGATGTGTCGATCAAAACCTGCATTTGCTCCGCGAGACATGGCTAAAGACAAGAGCTCCTCATGAACACACTAAAGAGAGAGAGAGAGAGAGAACAGCACGAAGGAGAGAAAGACACAGACAGAAACAGAGAGAATGGGGGAGTAAGGACGAGGAGTGAATAAGCTTTTCTGCTTCCTGATGCTTTTTTAACTTTCACTTTCTGTTCACACGGACTGGGGGAGGAGTTTCAGAGAGAACCTCCATAACATAAAACGGAGTTTATTCTTTTACTTTATTTATTTGTGTATTTAGTTATTTATTTATGTGCATGAGACAACCCCTTTACCACTAACGAATTTTTACTGAATAATGTATTTCCCTCTAGAACAAATAGTAATTTATTTATAAATAGAAAACGTAGTTTTTATTCATTCATGTATTTGTTTGTTTGTTTCTTTAATCTCGGTCTGGATCACGAAGCACACTTTATTCTTTTATTTTGTTTGTTTGTTAGTTTGTTTGTTTATTAGCTGATTATCTCGACCTGTCCATGTATCTCAGTCTGGATCACAGAAGGGCTTGACTATATAATCTGTATTAGTTTACGACTCAAAATGTTTTAATCTGTCTTTATGTCTGCCTGTGTCTTAAAAAAATGATTTATTCATTTATTATATTCAGTTTTGTAACATAAGAATTTATATATTTTTATTTGTTTACTTTTTAAACCTGGGTTTAAAAGTGTATCTCTGCTTTCTGGACATACACACACATTCACACACACACACACGCACTGATGGCGAGTCGCAGGGTGGGAGTGTGTGTGAGTGAAAAGAAGCGCAGGAGGATGAACGTGAAGACGCTCGCGGAGCTGTGCGCGTGAGTCTCTCTGAAAATTTATTAAATAATCAAACCAATGAAAACTCCATTCTCCCGAACCTGATATTAATTACGACACTTCCTCTATGCAGGAGCAGAGGGATCGAGGTGGTGGAGGTAAGTCTCATCAATCACTTATTAATTCTTTGTTTAATTTATTACTAGTTTATTGCTGTTTATTTTACACTCAGAATTAAGTGTTCAGGTCAGCACACACTCTCTGAGTCAGGAACACAACATTGTGTGTGTGTGTGTGTGTGTGTGCATTTGACAAAGGGAATAAGATAAAAACACACTGACTGGTTAGAAAAACACAAGATGACAAAATGTGAACCAAGTGTTTTTACTTATTTTGGGTCACCAGTGGCATTGATTAATTGATTGATTGGTCAGTTGATTGATTGATGTAAGTCTGGATCACCAAGTAGTATTCATTTGTTTGTTGTTTGTGTGTTTGTTTAAATATGGATCACCAACTAGAACATAAAGTGTTTGTGTGTTAGCTTGTTTGTTACTTTTATATTAGTTTTTCTGCTGGTTTATTAGATCAGGTTTCTGGTTATTTGGGACTTTTTCAGTTATTTGGAACTTATTCATTTACTTAGGAGTTTTTCAGTTACTTCTGTTACTCAGGTGTGAAATTGTTTTGGGGTTTTATTTGGATCTCAGAATTTCTGTAAAGTGAAGGCACTTGGGCTGAACTCTGTCTGCTGCAGGTGCTTCACTTTCACTGTTACTGTCACACACACCTGCAGTTGCTCCACTGCTGACACACACTTCACTCTTTCTCTTCATCTGTCTCTCACTCATACACACTGCAGTTTGGGGAGCAAAGCATTTTTACATAATCTTTGGGGGATTTCAAGATTCAAGGTTCAAAATTCTTTATTTGTCACATACTTAGTTATACAAGTACAACGTGCAGTGAAATGAGCCCCTGAGTTGACGCGTAAGACTGTGCACTAAGGTTATCAACAATTGATTCAAAGAGAAATTTGGAAAGGTTAAACCAAAGTACTAAAAATATACAGTAAAAAAAAGGAAATCCCACTTGTGGGACTAATAAAAGTTTATCTTTTCTCTTACTACAAAATAAGTAGGATCTGTTCAGTGTGCAGAATGTAACAGAATAGAATATTTATGTGCTGTAAAGGGCAGTGAGCTGGTTTACTGGTTGATGTATCGACTTAAGTGACAGACGGCAGGTGGGTTACAGTGGGGTAGAGAGGCAGGTGAGATACACTGAGGTAGAGAGGCAGGTGAGATACAGTGGCATAGTGAGGCAGATTAGATACAGTGAGGTAGTGAGGCCGGGTGAGATATGGTGAGGTAACGGTAGGTGGATATAGCGAGGTAGAGAAGCAGGTGAGGTACAGTGTGGTAAAGAGGCAGGTGAGGCACAGTGAGGTAGAGAGTTCAGTTTGTGTTACAGTGAACAGTTGTATAAGCTGTGTTTTGTGTCCTGGTTAAGAGTCTGATGTCCAATGGAAGCTCCTCCTGAGTGTCATTGTTTTGGCCATAAAACTCCGGACGTGTTTGCCTGATTTCAGCAGTTACTGGGGTGAGATGAGTCTCTGATGATCCTGGTTCCTCTGGTCCTGCATCTTCTGGTATAAATGTTCTGCAGAGACGGTAAAGCTGATCTGGTGCAGCCTGGATCACTCTTTGTGTTCCCTGACTATCCCATACAGAGCTGTTTCTAAACCAAGATGTGATGTTCTGAATTGAGTAAAAAGTTCTTAGGATCACTGGAGAGACCTGAAACTTCTTCAGCTGTCTCAGATTTTAAAGACACTGCCTAGCCTTTTTGGACTGAGCTTGGGAAGAAAAACACAAACACACACACACGTTTTTTCAACCAGCTGTCTCATTTCCCCTCAGATAGACCTGACTCGGCCGATGGCCTCTCAAGGTCCGTTTGACGTCATTCTGCACAAACTGTCTGATGTCATTGTTAAAGCAGAACATGACAGCCAATCACAGCAACTCCTCCACAATTTCCAGGTATTTTGACAAAAAAATACATTATTAATCTGAGCTGAGCTGTGTTTTATTATTTATCCCTGAAAGAGGCCAGTAACTGGGCAACATTCATCTGGACATCCTTCCTATAGTGAAAATAATGGCGTGTTTTCTGTGTTCTCTCGGTTCTGGTCAGAGTTACGTGTCCACTCACCCTCAGACTGTCCTGCTGGACCCCCTGCCCATCATGAAGCAGCTCCTGGACCGCTTTGCCTCCTACCAAATCATCAGCAAACTGCAGGGCACATTAAAAGGTGAGGAAATCGTCTCCAGTCCCAGTTCACTCAGACATCCTTTTGGAGGATAAAATCCATTTCAAAATTTATTTTCTCTCTCTCTCTCTCTCTCTGAAGATAAGAGTATCTGCTGCCCCCCGTATCTTGAAATCAACACTGCCGATCTGTCAGTCATCCGGGAAGCAGTGGACAAGAAGCAGCTGAGCTACCCTTTAAGTCAGTTGATCTCAATTAAAGCTGATAGAAACTGACTACATTTCCCAGAATTCTAACACCTCTCTTTTCTGCCTCTTTTATAGTCTGTAAAACCAGAGTGGCACATGGATCTCTCTCACACAAGGTGACCCCCCTTGCCACTCTCTCTCCCTCTTTCTCTCTCTCTCTCTTTCATTCCCTCTGTCCTCCTACTCTGCCCTTTCTATCTTTCCTTCTTTCTTTTTTTTTCTCTATTTCTTTCTTTCTTTCCCACTATTGCGCTCTCTTTTTGTCTTCCCATTTTGTCCTTTATACATCTATCCCTCTGACACTTTTTATCTTCTCTCTCTCTCTCTCTCTCTCTCTCTCTCTCTCTCTCTCTCTCTCTCTCTCTCTCTCTCTCCCCCTCTCTCTCT
>JBBPCX010059625.1:0-14250 GCA_037974365.1 Hydrocynus forskahlii | reverse complement strand
ATAAGTAATATAAATACATTTTCAGATTTGTTTTTTTTTGGCCCAAAGAAAAAAACATGCACATGCATGCATAAATACACAAGCAATAGGTGATGATTACACATCCAGTCATTTGCATATTTATCCCTCGACACAGTCTGTGGAAATAAACTTAATTCATTCTTTTTTTTTTTTTTGAAAAGTGACTAAAATATTCTGTAACATTCAATGCTAAAATAAGGTTTTAGTACGTTTTTATCCTTAAAAATATGTACGTAATTGACAGCTCTCAAATTCTCTGCTTGTAGTTACTAAATAAAAGTGCTTTGGCTTGACCTACATTTCTGAGTAGTTTTTTGCTAAGTTATGCTGCCCCAAAAGCTGCAAATATTGATAATAACCCTGAAACAAGACATCCTAGTTACTTTTTACTTGGCATGTATTACAATGATCTAGGCATTGATTAATTTGTGGTGGCTACACTGATCGCTGCATGCTGATTTTGCAAAATCTTATTTTTAGTGCCGTGTGCAGCACATTGATTTGCCCAGACACCCCCTTTCTCTCTTTCTCTCTCTTTGTCTCTGTCTCTCACACACATCCATCATCCATCTATGAATAGCCCATCTGCTCCAGGGGCAACTTGGCACAGAGAAGGCAGGCGGCCAAATCAATCCACAGTTCCTGCGGTACACAAATTTGTAGGGCTGTTCTTAAAGGGGACATATTATGCAAAACTCACTAGTTTTAATAGGTCTATGAGCTATACAAAACATGTTCATGAAGTTCTTTGAACAAAATCACTCTCACATAAAGAGATATCACCAGCTTTATTATTCACAGTTTCAGGCCCTTCCAAAATGAGCCGTTTGGACGGAGGGCCCAGTGTGAAGTCCCACTGGGCCAATTTGCATTGAACCGCCCCTCATCTGTCGAGACCCCACCCACTGGCCTGTTGCTTGTCACCCCTTTCAGTGGCCATCTTGGGTCTTTGCAGCTCCCTATTTTAAAAGCTCATAACTTTGTCATACTTCATTATTTTTCTTTGCAGTTTGACTCATTTCAAAGCTAAGAAAAGTGTAGAAAAGGAGCTGATGAACAGACCTGACGTGTCCGGGGAGTCGGCTCGCCACTACCGTTTGACCACTACAGGTCAGAAAAAAAACTCGCTCCACCCAGCTAGCCAATAGCCCACAAAACTCGCTCAAAACACAATAAAACAACCTCCGCTATTGGTTAAAGCAAAGAAAAATACACCAATCACGGCTAAAATCCATGTTTTGTTCTCATGGATGTATACGGTAAGGCACGCTCCGCGCTGCCCCATCACTAAATTAGTTGATGATCCGCCATTTTGTCTGCTAGTTTTACGAGCACGAATAAGCCTAGCGCAATGTCTACCGGCAAAAGCAAGTCACACATGAAGTGCTGTGTTCATCTTGCTCTGGGTCCGACTCGGGGTTGAACCTATGGAGCTGGATAGTGCCTCCGTTTTCAGCCTTTTTCATGTGTGTTAAGTGTCCCAATACTTTTGTCCATCTAGCGTGTCACTCTCTCTCTCTTTCTCCCTCCTTTCCTTCCTTCAGTCTGGTCACCATACGGGCTAGAACCACTGTCACAGATTGAATGGATGGAAGGAAAGAAAGAAACATTGGATGGGTGGGGCGTGGCCAGCAACAGCTTATTTGCATAAAAGGGACAGAGCCCTAATACGGCTCGTTTTGAAAGAGACCGAAACTGTCAAGAATTAAGCTGGTGATATCTCTTTATGTGAGAGTGATTCTGTGCAAAGAACTTCATGAACATGTTTTGTATAGTCCTAGACCTATTAAAAGTTGTGTTTTTAAAAAGTGAGTTTTGCATAATATGTCCCCTTTAAGCTTGTGTTTCTATGTCCTTCACTCAGTGCTGTCAGTCATGGAGATCCTCTTCAAATATGTTATTTGCCTATGTTAGAATACAGCTAGGTTGTAGAGGTTAGCACATTGTACACATCTGCTAGTCAATATCCACATGTGGAAAAATGATTAAGTATCTACTCCTCATCAACAAAATTATTATGCCCCTAAGCCCACACCCACAGCAACAAAATTTATAGTATATCTTCTTCCTAAAACACACCCCAGACTTCTCGTATGTCTGTAAAACTCATTCAATAATTAAGAGTAATAGCACATACCAGTCCATAATGTTGGTTGAGAGAGCAGCAGAAAAGCCTAGCATGTTGAAACTGATTTCAGTGGCAGTGCAGAGTGCCAGACCAGCCATTACTGGAAACAAAGACAAGTTTACCCAAAGACCTGTTGACCAAACACAAAAAAAACACCATCAGTGGACAAAACCTGTGTGGGGGACTGCAATAATGTGGCATCAACATTTATGCAAAAAGTTTTATGCACCAGTACATTTAATTTTCTGCTTGAGGCTTTAACACTGAACATACACACAACACATCTAACAATCAAGGCTGGTTTGTAGTATTGACCTTAACTATTGAAGGGCTATATAATCAGAATCAGAACACTTTATTGATCCCAGAGGACATTGTTTATGTTATGACTGCAAAGACACACAGAGGCAAGAATATTATCTCTAAAAGTGAATACATATCTGTAAAAAAACCTCAATATGAAAAACACTGTGCTATATACACAAATGCTGGGTATAAATACTATAGATACACAACTTACAGTTAAGTGAATTACTATCACTTACAGATTGTGTATTTCTCTCAGTGGGCCAAGTTCTCTTTACCTGACAACTAAGGACAACAGATGACTAGGCACAACTGTGAAATTTGTGAGTTTACCATGCTTTAATTTAAAAGAGCATTCCAGCATCAGACAGTCTTGATTGCTCTCTTAGCCACTGTTCTATAGACAAATATGACCAAGCTGCCATTATAAAGCCCACCATTAAAACCCATCCCAATGCAGTGTTTTTCTCTTGAAAATTCCATCCAAGAACATCAGAAGGGGCTTTCCCCTTTCTAAAAATAAAAACATTTTCGCTCTTTTGACTACTGTGGCACTGCTGTAGGATAAGAGTAGATATGTTAACAGATGTAGCAATGTTTTTTGTTTCATTTTGCTCTGCGTGTCCCTTTAAATTACCATGAATGAACATCAGTGTTGGGGCGCCTGACCATTACTCGTACAGGGACTTTAATGACATTGCATTCAAATACAGAGACTTTAATACGGAGTTGGTCCCCCCTTTTCAGCTATAACGCCTTTCTCTCTTCTTGGAAGGTTTTCCACAAGATTTTGGAGTGTTTCTGTGGGAATCTGTGCTCATTCATTCTGTAGAACATTTATGAGGTCAGACACTGATATTGGACAAGAAGGCCTGACTCTCTGTTCCAGTTTATCCCAAAGGATGTGGATGGGGTTGAGGTCAAGGCTCTGTGTGGCTCCTCCAAACCAAACCCATTCAGCCATGTCTTGGACCTGGCTGTATGCAATAGGGCACCGTCATGCTGGAATAGAAAAAAGCTTTCCACAAACTGTGTCCACAAAATTGGAAGTATGGCGTTGTACAAAATGTCTTGGTATCATGAAGCATTAAGATTGCCCTTCCCTGGAAGCAAGTGGCCTTGCACAAACCTTGAAAAACAGGTGTGCCCCAATATTTTTGTCCACATAGCATACTTAGTGTTAGACAGTCTGTGACGCATGCACTGTTAGATGTTCCTCATACATTTATACATTACCTGTGTATTCCCCAAGTATCAGTCTGGACATTATAACCGTGAATATAGGCGCTGAACTTTTCACAGTCTCTGCAAATGACACAGCTACATTCTTCAGGCTAACCAGCCCTAGCACCACTGTGGTGAACCTGAGGGAAAGAAATGATTGAGATATAGAGATATATTATATATAGAGATATATATTTATTTAATAAATATAAATATATGTATATATAAAAATATATATATTTATTTATTTAATAAATATAAATATATTTATATATAAAAATAAATATATATATATATATTTATTTAAACATTTTCCCCATTATACGCGCGTTCCAAGAGCACCCACATATAGTGAAAAACCCAGTTGCTTTGATGACGTTAAAAAAAATCCTAAAAAGGCCTATTTTTATGGTGTATACCCTAAATGTGCCCTCACATATGTTCCCAAAACACTTTATTTTCATTTTAAAAGGGGACACATTATGCAAAACTCACTTTTTGCATCCTTTTGTATTTCCATTTGGGTCTCTACTGCTCCTATAATCAATCCAAGCGCAAAAAAAAACATCCATCCATCGTTTTCTGTGAGTCAATTGAAAGATTTTGGGGTCAGGAATCATATGCTTCTATGAACCATTCGGACGACTCCTATATCCTGCTGTCAGGATAAGAAAATTTGCATAGAACCACCCCCATCTGTTGAGCCCCCACCCACTAGATTAGCTGAAGATCCCCGTTTTATTCTGCTGGTTTTACGAACACGCATAAGACGCCGAGCACTATGGCTAAAGGCAAAGGCAAGTCACACATGAGTTCATTTTGCTCTTGGTCCAACGCAGGGTTGAACATATAGGGCTGGATAGCGCCTCTGTTTTCTGCCATTTCACATGTGGTAAACATGCAGCAGAAGCATGGGATGGGTCGGGTGTGGCCAGCAACAGCTTATTTGCATAAAAGTGACAGCCCTTAAACGGCTCATTTTGAAAGGGACCGAAACTGTCAAGAATAGAGCTGGTGAGATCTGTTTATGTGAGAGTGATTTTGTACAAAGAACTTCATGAACATGTTTTGTATAGCCCATAGACCTATTATAACTTTTTTAAAAAGAGGTATAATATGTCCCCTTTAAACTATTATCAAGCTTAATACCCAGAAAGAAAATGTAAATGTAAACCATATTTGTACTGTACAGTTTACAATGAACTCCTGCAGTGCTAGAATGTAAAATACTGATATTACCCCTGTATAGACTGTACTGTAATTCATGCACGGGTGTTTTCTTTGGTATAAGCAGGGTAAATACAGTAATAAATTAATTTAATTTACAGTAATAAAACTACAGGGCTTTAAGAAGAACAAAAGGAAAAACATGAGAACACCCGAAATGCTCCACGGGGAAAATTCTGGACTGCAGCTGCGTCAAAGGGCAGCAGCCAATCAGCAGCAAGGACAAATAAATAGCGTTCTCAGATTGGCTGCTTTCAAACTTCCCATCTCTGAGTACAGCGGTATTTCACCATTCTTTGTGTTCTTTCAACAGTACCAAAACATTTATAGTTATGTTTTATAAGGAAATGTAGCTGAATTTACATTAATATTTGTTACAAAATTAGTAAATCATATCTGTCTTAATAATTCAGTACTTAAATGTAGGAAAACATATATATTGCCACAAAAAAAGCTGTGACGTCCGGGCCTAGTCTGCCACGATCCTCGTCCTCGTCCTGGGTTGTTTATGTGCTTAGCAACCCAGCACGAGGATGAGGGGGCGTGGCGGATAAAGCCCGGACATCACAAAAGAAAAAAAATGCAGAGGATATCTGCAGTTTCGGCGTTAGTGCAGGGGTTTCAGCGAACAATTATTAGCTCGGTTCTCAGAAAAAAATCCACGTTAGACTGAAACCACGACGGCTGATCCGTGTTAAAGTGGTTTAGTGTGTGTGGGTATGCGTGTGTGTATATTTAAAGAAATAATTGTACATAAGTGTGTATATGATGTTTTAAAGACACTTTTAAAGAGAAAACAATCTTTTTTCATTTCACTGGTGACATCAAATAACTAAATAAACAAAGTATGGTCAAAGAATAGTGTGTGAAGAATCCAAATCTAACCACATATACATGTTCTTTATAACCGTATGGTGTACTAAACAAAGCATTATTACATTTTGCGTGATAGCACATATCATACTTATCAGCATAATTTACATATAATCAGGTTTAAGTAACGCATCAGTAATCTGGGCCTAAAAAACATGTCACTGCACATGGTTTTGTCTGGGACCTCACAACATGTCTCTGGGCATATATATATAATGATCCATATTACTTCTTCAACTCTACTTCTTCAATTCTAAACTGAATGAATAAATCCATCTCTATCTTCTAATTTCCACTAATACCATCCGACATCGGAATAATACCGACAGCAAATGTCCACATCAATCTGAAAATTAAAAATGATTCCAAGGCATATCTTGCACAGATTTAGCATTCAGAATAAGAATTCTTGTATTTCCAGCACAAACACCGTAGCCTAGCAATTTCTGAAAAGATATCTTGACCGACAACTTGTACAGAATACAGACTTCCAAAAATGTATGAGGCACTACGTCGGTTTTCGATTTATTTTTGTTAAGTAATTCTACATTTAATTTATATTTTACTTTATTGAATGAACTCTTTTACATTTATATGCTACATGTAGGCTGATTAACTGATTATTATTATTAGTCTATGTGAAACAGAATTATTAAAATATTTTTTAGCTTTAATCATAAGCTTTCTAACTACATTACTAGGAATACAGTATTATCTTTTGTCCACAACAAACAGTCCTAATGTCCCCAAGACTAAGCAGAAAGACCATGTGCAAGAATCAAAGTGTTTAGCAGGCAAAAATGCCTAGAGAGGTGGCTTTCAACCACATTATTTATATTACGCATGATTTTCCAATAGCCCCTACATACACATATAAATCCTCACTGAAAACATAGGTTAAGACCTGCAGTGTCACTTTACAAACATTTGTGTTCATGTCACTGGTGTAATGGTCAATAGTTGAGAGAAACCCTCTACAAAGCAAGCCTGTTCTTAGATAAACAGTACGGATTTGCAGTAGGGAGGTGTACCTCATTAGTCCCACAAAGAGCATGATCATGAGAAAGTTGGGCGGGTATTCAGCTCGGGACTTGTGCTGGTACAGGCAGCAAGGCACAAACATCTTAATGCAGCCAATGACAGTAGTGGAGAACATCTGAACAGCACCTGAGAAAGACCATATGAGCCAGATGTCAAATTAGGAAGGCATATTTGAGAATTAAATAACCGCAGTTGTTGAATACTATTCCTTGGTGGACATGGGTGATAAAAATGAACAAAAATGACTAGGAAATAACTTATAATGGTCTAAACATTGCTGATATTTAACAATACGGTAAAATACATCATGATAAACTGCTCCAGTATCTCCATGAGTAGCTTACAGAAATTGTTTACACCGGCACAGTACTAAAGTGTCTACAGTTACCCAACCAGTTCAGCCAGGGTAGAGCTTGTGTTCTACCAGGATCATTTATTTCCAGGGTGAAATGACATGACAGATGGTCATTAGACAAACGATCCCATAAAATTGACTCATATTGAGTAAATACCGATTATAACAGAGGTCAATCAGCACAATATGTGATATCACGCTAACTAGTCTGGAGTATCACAAAATGCGATATCACTCTAACTTCAAGTCATATCTGCCATTTCTGAAAATTGTCTTTATAATATATTATGTGTAGGGCTGTCACTACTGAGTACATTAATTAGCATGTAACCTTTTAACTTGATAATTCCTAAGTATTTTGTATTCTGTCGATTTTTTCATTGATTAATCAGATAAAAATCATACATTTGTGTTTTTAAACAACTATATCAATAGTGTGTTATGCAACATGAAAGGCCTCTTAAAATGAGCAAGAAACTGGCTGTTATTCCTAACAAAAAAGGTTTTTATTCAAACTCAACACTTTTATTAGATCAAACCTTAAAACCTTTGGCTTATTGGCTCCAGAACTAAGCCCATTTAATGAACCTTTCTGTGAAACATTTATGCTGTACATGAAAAAAAAAACAAAAAAAAAACTACGAAATACAACCTCAAAAACAAAGCTGCAGCATCTGAACCAAAACATCCTCACATGAACTGTACTTCTCCACGCGGGCTCGGAGCCTCTACACAGTCACGTGTTTTTACTACTAACTAGTATGAACGATAGTGCTTGTTAGAACGTACAGTATTTGTAATTATTTGCAGGCTGTGTGACGAGTCGATAGTGACGAGGTAGCAAGAGGGCAAATGCACCAAGATCTCACTCTCTACCGCGCGCGGTGCACACGCACGCACTGGTCCCACGCTTTAGACACTTTCTGCCTTTTACGCACACCGGGATCTTCATTTTCCGCCGTTTCCATAGAAAGCAAAATAAACGCGCCATCTTAAATCTTTGAAATGCGCGCCAGTTACAACAGTCCGTGTGAAACAATGATACCGGATCTGTGCAGTAGTCTACAAAGCGGGAGTGATACGATAGCAGAGACATTTTAAATAGATGGACTTTGGTGACATTAATTAAACGAAGCCTCGAGGCAAAGAATTTGCCTCCAAGATTTTTTGTAATCGAATTATTCGAGTTACTAGAATAATCGTTTCAGCCCTATTTGAGACCTTTCTCAAGTGACAATAATGTGTGCAAGTAATTGAACACTGGATGCCAGTATAACATTACCAGAGAGAAAATATGCGGTTTGAAATAAAGTCATATGTGGCAATCCTTTGATACGGAGGACTACTCTAAATGTATGTTTCCTAGTTTAAGGTATGATGTGTTTATGTATTGTGAGTAAGACCTTTTATGGCCTGAAAAAAGTCTCTGTTCTATGTCTGTTTTCTCAAGCCAAACACTTGAACCACCAATGGAGAAGTAACTCCAAAGGGAAAATGAGGTTTTATGACGGTGACATCAGCCAAAGTCCTTTGTTCCCCCTTCCACACCACAGTTAAATGAAAATCCGTTCATCGACTCTTAGGGAAACTCAAATATTAGAAATAGTCAGGATTTACAGCCATGCACACTGGCCCAATATACAGCATAAACAGTTGGAAATTAAAACCAAGCATTCAGTTGATGTCTAATAGTCACCTACCAACCTACAGTCATGCAAAATAATGATTCTTTCAGCCCACAAATGCAAGTGAGTGCACACATGTAATCAGTGCTCATATTAATCATTAGCCCCATTCAAATCAAGCACAAATAAAACAACTCAGCAGGGTTCTTGCACAAGAAGCTTTTTTGTATACTTTAAAGGTTCAAACAATGAACTGCCAGCGAAAACATACAAAAAACTTCTAAAACCCCTGGTTGGTGCTCCTGTGACCAATAAACATATTAACGAATTTTGTCCTCGGATCTTCAGAAATTATGACTTGTCTACGGGATTAGCATTGCATTTCTGTATGGTTACAAACACATTAAAGTAAATAAAATGTAGATATTTTAACACGATGAGTTTGAAATATCTAGATATAGGTCCAATGCTAATACATTTTTAAAGCAAATTTCTCCCTGTTCCAATACAATTCCAATATCATTGTGCTCCTAATGATTATCATATATCTGATAATCACTAGGGTTGCAAAAATTCTGGGAATTTTCAAAGTTGGAAATTTTCCATGGGAATGACCATGAATTAATGGGTATAAAATGGAAGTTTGGGAAAATAAATGCAAATACAGTTGTGTATCTAGGCTATTCCTCAAACACAGACACATAGCACACTACTTACACCACATGCATTGTGCATTCCTCCATCACATGCACAATGATTTCTAGAATTCTGAACTACTAAAGCTATGTTTTTGAGCCCACAGCACAGATACAGACTATTGAAGCCACACATTTGAGCCAAAGGACCCAAGGACATAAAATCAATTAAGTTTGAATGATATTATGAGGTAGGTAATATTTGTTAAAATTGAACCAGTAACTATTACTAGTAACTAATCAAAATGTATTCACCCAGTAGCTAGGTAACTGGTAAACCAGATATGCTAAATGTAAGCTACCTAGCACAATTTAATTAAAGAGGCTAGCTTATCATGATGCTAGCTACTGTAAATGTGATGCTGTTTCTTCGGCCTCCTCCTAGACGATTTTATGTAACCATACAATATTTTACACATTTTGAAGCAAATTTGTTCCGCAAAAATGCAGAACATGCAGAAACCAGGCTTGAGAAGCTTCAGGAAAAATGCTTTTATTTGACATGCTGAAAGGGACTTTTTTTGGAAGGTAAAGCTGCTTTCATTTTATATTTCGAAGGGGGAGCTGTAAGGAATATTCTATTTAACATTCATGTTTTTGTTGTTCGGTGAAAGGAATTTATTGTTCAATTAAAGAATTAAGCACTGATAAAAAGTATATATCTGCATCATGTTTAATTGCATCATTTTGCATGCATATCTGTTTATGACAAAACAAAATGTTTATATTGTTTGTATATGACTAATATCTTTAAATTATCCAAAATGTCCAGTTAATTCTCATTAATTGCCATAAATTCCCATAATTCCCATGGAAAGTTTCCTATTTGGAATATTTCTAAAATTCCTGAATTAAAGTTCCCATGGAAAGTTTTTGGACATTTACGGAAAATTTACCAGGAATTTCCGTCCCTCTGCAACCCTAATAATCACACAAATTATACCACTCTTGTTATAACAAAACCTTACGTCTTTGAAAAGATAACTTTAGAGGAGATGATGATAATGGTCATAAAAAGATCACTCATTTTATCAGACAAGTGACAATGGGTTTGTGAGTTTTTTAATTCTCTGAATATTAGTTCAGCCACTGCACATGCATCCAAGAGATGCACATTCTGCAAGCTATAAGCAAGAAATGTGAATATTTTCCAAAGATAGCTGCCCCACTCCTTCTGTTTTCTACTTACCGAGCATGCTGGGCTCTCCCTCCAAGAGGGAGAGGATGTACTTGTTGAGGAAGAGCGTGCAAAAGCTTAAGAAGTACCACAGGCACAGATAAGCCAGCGCTCTGGAGTTCCACACCCCTGAGTCAGCTTCGATAACCGTGGTTTCTGTAATGGTGATCTTGAGGACCTGTTCTCCCGGCATGCTCTCACTGCGAGCCAAAATCACCCTTTCCTGCCGCGAACGCTTGAAGGGGGACAGGAGCTTCCAGAACATAGACCTCCCCAGTCGCCCATTGCCAGGCATGGTGCTCTGAGTGGTGGGCACCAGGCATACAGTGGGCTGTGGTGGGGGGACGTGGAGAAGGAGATCCGTGATTCTTACATTTCAAATTGCATAACCTTTGATAGTGGGAGCACCTTGATGAGGATCTTAATGGTGTCTGCTGATTGTACTCTGCAACAAAGAAATGTGAGGATGCATGTCAGTAATGACACAGGTGCTCCAAATTCAAGCCTAGAAATAATTTCTTTTGTTTTGTTTTCTGCTTGCTTCCATGTATATATACAGTGGTGTCCAAAGGTCTGAGAACAAACTCAGATAGGAAGTTAAAATGACAACATAATATGCAAGATCCTAATTTCTGGCCCAGTATTTTAAATTTAAGCACATTCGAGACACTGACCAATGTTAAGGCCTTTGAACAAAAAGGTCGATTTTTTGACTCTGATCTGCTTATTGGGGCTTTTGCTATAGATAGGAGCAATAAAAGAGAAACATTTTTTACAAGCTAGCTGATAGGCCAAAGAACAGCATTCATGTAAATACTACATGAATGCAATGAACAATAAATGGTACTGAGCATATTAATAATATAAATAGTTAGTGTGAGAACAACAAGAATGGTGTTAAACTCCCTCTGTAACCACCAGGCAGCTGATCAGAATGTGGTGGCTTTGAATCCCAGGACTGACAGTGGCACCACTGAGGTACCTTTGAGCAGTGTACCATCCCTACACACTGCTCACTGGTAGCCCAGTGCTTCACTCAGCGAATGGGTTAAATGCATACAACAGTTTCATGCTGTTCACACTGTGCGCTGTGGTGTGTTCGTCTATGACAAACTGACACTTTAAATGAAGCACGAAACCCACTGGCTTATGAAGGCAAACCTCTTTCTGATGTAAAAGTACTAAAGCTAATTAAAGTAAAATAACCTTTCACATATTCAAAGAAAGTGAAAAGTAAAGCAGGGTGTAACTTAGGTGTACCTTTAAAAGAAGACAATCTAGACTTTGAACTAGGAGCCTGGAAGGGTAGAGTGCGTTTAATGTCCGATCTGAGTAATTTAGACATATGCATTCACACATACACATTCTCTGGATAATGTGTAGAACAGTTCAGGGTTGTAATGCGTGTGTGAAAGGGGTTTACCTCGAATTAAGCAAAGGCAAAGGGCTAATTGGACCAACATGTAGATGTGGACCACAACAACATGAATTGTCAGCAGCTGACAATTGTAGTACGGAATTAGTTTCAAAGTTTAGTCCACAAGGTGATACCTCGTCTTGTAGAAATAAATAAAGGCTCTCGCCTCAAGAAAGAGAATTTTCAAACCTTTTTTGTTTCCGCATAAATGTATGGGGCGCAGAAAAAAATGTAGGCTATCAGTCTGTGTAAATATGTTTGTTAGGCCAATAATAGTACATTCACTGTCTTGATAATGTGCTGCACTTTGGCTCTTCTTGCTGTGACCTGTTAGCCTGTTTATGAGTGTTTGACAATAAGACACAGTATGCTTTAGCCAGTGGACGGAAAAAGACACAAAACCCAGAACCCATGTATATTAATGCAGCCCTTCAACGGTACTAAAACAGAAGTTAAAGACTACCTTCACACTTACAGCCAGCAGGGTGGCCAGAGAAGAGGAGACGGTACCTGGTGCCACTCTGGCGGTTCGAGCTCATCTCCCTCCAGAACTGCCCTGCAAACCCCGGACTCTGGACCGCAATAGGCGAGTACGCTGGTTTAGTTTATAAGAAGACGTCCTCAAAGTGTTCCCAACTCGTCTTTAATCAGCTGCTTTGTGTTGTTTTTCTGTCTGCTCCGCCAGATGCGCCGCTCTACTCTGGGAGGAAGCATCTGCATCATCTCCACCACCTGCGCTATTTTTGCGCATCAAATATTCATATTATTTTCCAGTTAAAATAACATACTCTTTTATAAGCATAAGTACACGCCATTTTACTGGATTACTCTAAGAAAGGCAAAAAAGACATACATAGAGAGAACCGTGATAGTCCTCGTTTGGAGAGAATCGAGCAACATATTGCGAAATACGCGCGCAGTGTTGATTTTAAGGGGTGGGGAGCCCGTGGTAGGCGTCACGAAAGCGTCGTGACGTGTGAATACACGCAGCCCTGCCCACTCTTGCATGTTTCCCCACGATGTGAAAGAGCTGGTTTATACAAGCCAGTGAAAAAGGAAGTTCATGAACAAATAGAAAGCAAGACCTGTGTTTTTCATATTCTCACAGCATGGACGAGATTCGGTGAGTGTGTTCAGCGCTCTGGATGATAATAGACCTGTTTAGGTCCTGGATGGACTCTGGGTAGGGCAGTCACTGGTGGTGGCAAGTGGCACCAGCATTGGATTTAAAAAACACCAGTAAGTGAAGGCAGGATGATTTTTGAAGGAGGAAGTTAGATGATCTCTGTGGGTGGTCGAACCAGCAACGCTGGATTCTTATATTTCATATTTCTTCCAACATGTTCCTAGATGAGGCTGGTGGAGCAGGGTCATGGTGATGTGAAATCATGTGGCGTTTTAATCATCAACAGGCTGCAGCTCATAAAAGCTTAGATGTCTCTCACCTCCATGGACTCTAGGTTTAGGGAATGACTGCCACTGACTGCTTACTAGCTGCTAATTTCTTTGTTTACGCCTTTATTAAAAACCACTTGAAATGCCCACCTACTTCATGAGCCCCACCTGCGGGGTCAGTTACTATAGCAGATGTGGTCACTGCTGTTCGGAGAGTGGACGTTCTCCACACACCACTGACATGTGGTTGTGTGTGGGGACGGAAATCACTGTCATTGTAAGGTTAAGAGAAAACCACCAACTAACCTCAACAGTTCTGTGGTCAGGAACTGACCGTTAATGAAAGACTACTGATAAGGTAAGAGATAAAAAGAACTTCTTGGATCATCGAGGGAAATTCTTGGATCATTAGCATGCTCAGTGCAATAAGATAGAATTAAATATAATAAGACAATAAAAAATAAAAAAGACAGACAATAAACAACAGTGCAATACACTGACAAGAACATTTGTGTAATAATGTAACACTGACATTGCTGTGTTTTGTGTGACATTGCATTGTTAATGCAATACAAATAAATGCTATAAAATAACAGCAGATGATAAGGTAATGAGATTCACGTTCAATAACATTCAATCAGGACCAAGGACCAAGGGCTCTCGTTATCTATCTCGTGTTGTATTTGATCTCTCTCTCTCTCTCTCTCTCTCTCTCCCTCTCTCCACTTCTCTCTCTCTCCCTCCTTTCATTCTCTCTGGGTCGACC
>JBBPCX010059594.1:0-14251 GCA_037974365.1 Hydrocynus forskahlii | reverse complement strand
CGAAAACCGAAAGAAATTATTATTATTAAATTATTAAAAGAATAAATCTGTTACAAAACTATGAAAATATTTATTTATTATACAAACAATGCACATTATAAAATGATTTTTAAATA
Source organism: Hydrocynus forskahlii (assembly GCA_037974365.1). Classification (NCBI taxonomy): domain Eukaryota; kingdom Metazoa; phylum Chordata; class Actinopteri; order Characiformes; family Alestidae; genus Hydrocynus; species Hydrocynus forskahlii. The sequence goes on along the minus strand of JBBPCX010059594.1, from coordinate 14,135 downwards.
TATATATATATATATATATATATATAGCACTCATACACATACATCTCTTCAAGAAAATTGTCTAGACGTAGAAACAGATTGTCAGCCAAGCATTATGTTTAATTAGAAACATTTTTCTAACATAGGCTATTGCATTGTTCTTAGATGCCATTTTTACTGCAACTCTCTGCTTTCTGGAGAACTAAACTGCTGTACAATAGTGGTCTACACAGTGAAGTCAGCTTTGAGTAAAGTTCAAGTCACACTGAGCATTCAGCTCAGTTTGCATGTGCTGATTACGGTCTCCCGGTTTATGCATTAGACTTAGTTTTCATTACACGCCTTAATAGACTCTGATGGCTCAGATCTGAATTTTCTGCCTTGATGGTCATGATAAACGACATCTTTCAGCACTTCTCTGCTGCATATGCACATGTTTAATTATGTTAGGCACTGCTGACACATTGCCCATGCTGGGTGAGGACCTCTGTGATGAGAGAATGAAGGAAGAAAGTCTTGGAGGTGCATTATGATTCTATCACGCAAACTACCTTAGGTGCTGGGAAGGTTTTTAATGTGTGCACTAAAGCATCATTTCTGAATGCCACCTAATGAACTGCAACATCAAAGTAGAGGAAAAATGAGCTGCACAGTTTCTTTTTTCGTCTCTTCTCCCATTTGTTTATAAGTTGCATAAGTCTGTGCAGTCTCAACATACCACAGATGTATGTGACCTGATAGTAAATGTATACGCCCCCTTCCTCAAGTCACCTAAGTGATTCATAAACTGAATATAGTTAGGTGATATTAGGGATCAATGAAAAATATGTCTCTCCTGTGTTGAGATGACCTAAGACAGATATTAAAGGAATGGTTCAGCGAAAAATCAGTTTTGCTGCATGCCAAGACATGTTTTGTAAGTTCAAGTTTTGTTTTTCATTTAGTACTGGTGCTGTGAGGCTAACACTGCTGACAAACAACTAACAAACACTAGAATCACCTAAATCACTTTTGTAAAACTTCTCTCAACCTGCACAAATTGCATCCATCTCTTAATTAAGGTCGTGCAGGACATGGCATGACTTACGGCCTTGAAAATGAGCAACAAACTGACATCGTCAGGGCTGGAGACGACTGATCTTGGATCAGATTCCTCCATATTTATAATAACTGTTCAACAAAAACTGATTCTAGATTAGCACTCCTTCTCCTGTACAGACTCTGAACACAGCGTACAACTACACATTAATTATATCACCCAGTCTGCATACTTACGTAACATTAACCGACTTAGTCCCTTCCTTACTCCCCATGCTGCTGCCATCCTTATCCATAGTCTTATCACTTCCCGGATCGATCTTTTCAGTCTCCCCAATAAGTCCCTCCATAAATTCCAGGTTCTTCAGAATTCTGCAGCTCGGGTCATAACTCGTACTCCCTTTAGAGACCTCATCACCCCAGTTCTTCAACAGCTTCACTGGTTGCCCATAGAAGCCAGGATAAACTTTACAATTTTATTTCTCACGTTTAAGTGCATCCATAACCTAGCCCCTCATTATCTGTGTGACCTGCTTCATATCGCCACTACCTCCCGCTCTCTCAGATCTTCGTCTGCCACTCATCTTGTTGTTCCCTCTGCCCGTCTCATCACCATGTGGAACAGAGCTTTCAGTCGCTCCGCTCCTCGGCTCTGGAGCTCACTTCCTCCAGTTATTAGGAATATAGATTCTCTTCCCTTATTTAAGTCACAGCTCAAAACACACTTCTTCACACTGGGTACTCGCTTTAAACAGAGATTTTAATTGTTGTCAAATCTTGTTTATTGTTTTCCTATTTTAATCAATTATTTTATTGTTTATCTATTTTTTCTCTGAAAGGTGACCTTGGGTTTTAGAGAGGTGCCTTCAAATAAAATGTATTATTATTATTATTATTATTATTACACAGTAACATTTTGTTAATATGTAGCGCTCTCAAAAACATACCAGTAAATCTGTGCCACCACACTGAACAGCTGAGTGTGGGTTGAGAGACGTTGTAGAGGTGTATTCATGGAAACAATTTGGGAGACTATCAGCCTCTAGTGTTTGTTACCAACATTAGCCTCACAGCTTCGTGTTTGGAACTCCAGAAGCCAAATCTGGCACACTGTTTGGTTCTTTGACTAGAGGCAATTGGAAAATTGTGTAAATTAGATTTTAAAAATAAACCTTTAGTGGATCAGATCTGATCTAAAAAGATCAGATTTGTATTCACTGTGAAAAAAATCTACACAAATGAATGGGTTCAGCTTTGACCGTGTAATGCGAACATGGCTTGATGCATCTATCCTGTGCGAACGCAGCACTTCTAGCTGTTACCACGCTGCATACTGACACTGGATCCATGACTACAAGGACAAGGCTGCCAATATGTTCTAATAAACGGCTGCCCTAAATAAAGGTCAACACCACAAAGTGAATTCATTTAGACAAGTCAAATCCTGCTGACATAAATCACTGAAACTCTTTATCTTCTTCTGGCAGGGAGACGTCCATGCGTGAGCTGTGCTTCATGGGTTGTCATTCAGGCCATTTTGACGACGATCAGTTCAGACGAACGTACGCCGGCTAGTGGCGACATCTCTCACTGCCCTCCTCCTCTCTGATTTCAACCTAATGCGACATTATTCATATCATGGGATGCGTCAAATCCAAGCGCAGCGATCCCACTCAAAACTCAGACTCAGTGGAGAGAGCGGACGGCAGGCCGGGAAGGAAGAGAGGGGAGAAGGCCGTGCTGGTTTACGCGGAGACAGGCCCGGCTGAGGACTCGCCGGGGGTCAACCCGGTCCTGCTGGACTACGCCCAGAGGCTGTCGGAGGAGATCGTGGCGAGGGCCGTGCAGCAGTGGGCCGAGGTGGACAGCCGCTACAGCGACATCCCTTATATCGAGTGTGACGTGCCATGAAGGCCAGAAACTGTGATGTTAGATGTGGTTAGATGTGGTTTTCCATGTCAGGAGAACCACTGGGCCTGACCGAAAGCAGGCCAGGTGGAGTAAACTTAGTACATTGCGTGACTGCAGGAAGAAATACTGTTTTATGATTGGACGCCCTTTTTGGAAACACATTATTCATACAACCGTTTGCCTGGGAAATGGCATTGTGGCATTATTCTTGCCTGGTCAACTTTTCTTTCAGTCGGATTGTGTCAGTTTGTGACTTCACAAAAGAAGCACGAGAACTGCTATCAAAGCACCGGTATGCCTCTGTAATTTTTTTTCATTATCAGTGCAACGTGTCATATCCAGAGTGTGGTCCTTTAATTGGCAAGTCAAGGCAAACGTGTAGAGGCCAAAACGACGCTACTCCCAGGGACGCTATTAATAGGCCTTTCTCTTGTGTCTCCCTGCTTTTATCATAGCCTCCGTTTGCTTGGATCAGCATACACACACACACACACACAGATTCCATCATCTTTGTGGGGGTATCAGGGTGCAGCAGTACAAAGTAACGCACTGAATGTACTTGATAAATTAACATCATTTTCACATGAATACAGTGCATTACACCAACACAATTATTGCCAGAAGTGAGTAAACTAAAAGTACTTTTTTGTAATGTACTTATATCTTGTGGGAAAGATTTGTGTCAAGCAAATTTAGTGCCTCACCTCATTCAGTGTACCAGGCTTATGCACTCACAGTAACAGAGCAGGGGGTGTTTGCCAGGGCCTTGTCTAAAAGGATGTGAATGACACGTTTGTCATACTGAGGTTTGTTCCATGTGTCCCTCTCTTGAGTAGGAGTGTTGGGATGCTAAATTAGGGATCTCGTGGACACTGAGACCAAATACTCTTAAGGGAGGGGTTAATACCAGAGTATAAATGTAAGCCATCAGGTACAGGGTGTGCCCTGTGCCCTTATACCATGAGGTAAGGTCATAGGAACGTATTGAAATATACACCTACATGGCTCTCTTCCCCTATGGGATTTGGTATATTACATTGTCTGTAGACCAAATAATGGAGAAGTCTCTTCTGCTGTCATGATTGCTGCAGCTCAAATATGCAAACCTCAAAGGCCATGCCATGTCAGAGGGGAATTCATGCCAACTTAAAATAGCTTTGTGCTATTAAGACTGCCGAACTACTAGTCATAAGGCTTAGATATGGGACCACAACAAGCCAGTATCCTTAACAAATAGTAACACAAGCACAATCTGCTCTTTTGTGAGGCATTTTAGGCAAGTTCTTCTTCTTCTTCAAAAAAAAGCCACGATGACCTAAAGTAACCAATGTCCCTTTAAATCCAAGTGATGTCTATATGAACCACAAGTGTTTTAAATCAAACGAGGGCTGGGATTTGCCTAAACAAAATTATGCTGGCATTCAGATATTTATCTACTGGAATAATCGTCATAATAAAAAATGGTAGTGTTTAAAGCAGTAAGTGTGATTTGCATTAAGATGTCAATTTGAGGCCTTTGAGCACAAGACCAGACCCACAGCAAGTTCATTCGACTTCTCTACAGGATGCTCCAAGTACAAACAGCAGTACAGAGACCAGCTGGGGTCCATTTCTAAACAGAGCAACAGCACAGTTTTGTGCTGATCCTGAGTAATCTCCAGGGGGCGTTTCTCAAAGCAGGATTTCTCAGACTAAAAACTGTGGGTTGTCCAATAGAAATGCTCCTTGCCTTTCTTCTCCTACCGGCTTAAGTAGCTGACTTGTCAGTCAAAACCAGATCCATTTCCAGCACTGCTAGCAGTTCTCAGATTTACCTCCAATAACAGTTTAGAACAAACACACTCCTGGAAGGATCCTACGGTACCAGATAATACCATGTTATCCAGAACGATTGACCTTTTTTGTGCTCTTTCTTATTTTTGTATTTTCCCCCATATATATTGCCAGTATGCAGACAGAAGGACTGCAGTCTGATTTCAATGGAGGAATCCACTAAGTGTTTCAAATTCAGTCCCATTTCAGTCATTGAGATGTAAACAAAGTAAATCATAGTGGTTTCATTGACTCAGATTTCTTTACAGTGGTGCTGATGGGAACCAAGGGTTGCAGTATCTACAGCCTAAATAGAGCCTCTTTATTTACCACTAGTACTAAGTAATGTTGATGGTAAAATTGTGGCAAACATGGAAAAAGAAAGACTCTCTGCCATGAAGGGATTAAAAAGATAAGTGTTCGGCCAAAACAGTGTCTTCAGCACCTGGCAGCACGTTCATAACCATTTCATGTAATATTTTTCTGCGGGGGCTTTTAGACACTGAAGCTCCAACACTATGAACAGTTCTTTTTAGACCTCGAAACCGCAACCCTGAAGTGTTCTGCCAACAGTAAAAGATCATCTATCCTGCGTCCGTCTAATAAGGCGATAGAAGGATTCTCCCAAGAAACCCTCTTAAGTTTCTCCAGAACAGAGCCCATCAAACCACCCTGGAAGACGTCTTAGTGATTTAATCATGCATGCCAAAGTTGGCAGAACTCCTCTTTAATGCTAAATCCTACTGTTTCCTCTACTGGACTCTGAGACTGTATCTACCTGATTAACAGGAAACCTTAGTGGTGCTTTTGCAGGAGGTGCTTCTGTCCAGAGGCTTTCATTTCAGTTTACTGTACCGAACTCAGTGTTGTATGTGTGATCAGCAGTGCTCAGCCTCACCTTTGTAAATAACGCAAAGAGAAAAAGAGAACACGACATCAATGGATGAAGTAAATGCAAAACAATGTGACACCAATAAATGAAGTCAATGCCTTCCGCTGTACTCGGCTGCCTCCTGATTTCATTATTTGTTTCGCTGATTCTCTCGTTGCCTCTCGCTCACACACAGAGTGATTCAGCTTTTTCAGCATTTCAAGACTGGAACTAAACAGTGAAAAGGTGTGTTCGTTTCTGCAGTCTTGCTTGCTTTACTGCTCCTTCTTGGGTGTGGACACAGTGGACAGCAGGCCTCTGTGCTGGCAACTGAATCATTAGATTAGCAGCTCTGTCACAGGCCAGAGGAGACGTCTAATTGACTCTGTGGATCATTAATAAGCTTTCAGGAGACAGTGGATTCATGAAAGAAGTCTGGAGGGTTCACAAATACAAATACATACGCTGATGACATTAACACCACCTAATATTGTGTAGGTTGTCCTACTCAAGACTTCCGAAGCTGTGCTGTGGTATCTGGGTACAAGACAGGTCCTTTAAGTTGTGAGGTTGGGCCTCCATGGATTTGACTGCTTTGTCCACACATCCCACATCCCAACCCCTGAAGAACTTGGAGGCCAGGTCAACACTTGAATAGTTTTTGCAGTGTGACCAGACGCATATCCTGCATTATCCTCTGGGATCAATTAAGTATTCTGATTCCGATTCTGATAAAAACGGACACTAATATCAGGGAATGCCGTTGCCATTAAGGAGCGTACTTGGTCTGCAACAATATTATGATTACTTGTCAAAGTAACTTCCACATTATTGGCAGGACCCAGAGTTTCCCAGCAGAACATTGCCCAGAGCATCACACTGGCTCCGCTGGCTTGCCTTCTTCCTATAGTGCATGATTAAATAATTTCTTTCCCTAGTAACCAAGATTCAGGCCACCCACTTCTACTGCTACATATTCCAGTTCTAAAGCATTGGACTGGGTCAGTATGGGCCCTCCGACTGGTCTGCAGCTTCTGTCATACACTGTATTCTGGCACCTTTCTATCAGAGCCAGAGTGAACTATTTCAGCAGTTTATGCTACAGTAGCTCTTCTGTGGGACCAGATCAGAAGGAGTAGCCTGTACTCCCCACACATATCAATGAGCCTTGGGCACTCATGACCCTGTTGTTGGTTCACCGTGTGGTCTTTCCTTGGTACTGACTACTACGGAACCCCTCAAGACACTCTGACCCAGGCGTCTAGTCATCACAATTTGACCCTGCACAAGTACGGAAATCACAAACACAGCAATAGCAATGAAATCTCTGTTAAACATTGTTCTCTTATGACATGACATACACATTAAAACATTAAGTAACACACATTGAATAATTTTCATTATGCACACACAGAATTATTAGTCAATCAACTTAAAGACACAAAGGCAGTAATTTAAGGCTATTTTCAAACTTTCTTTTGAAACTATTTAACAATAACCCGCTGTTTATCTAACGCTCCAGCATTATGGTTTTTCAGTCCAATTGCTTCATGGTTAGTGCTGCTCACTGCTAGAGACACAGCATTTGGAGCAATACACTGTGTCATGGTTCATTTTATAATAACCAGTTTTTGTGCGCTTGCTGCAGAATATCGGTTTGTGTTGTGGCCCGTGCTGAGTGATTAAGAGGCCACAGTATGAGATGGAGAACCAACTGCTCGGACTTTCGCTCCCCACTTCTAGCGTGTACTTGCTAACAAGAAGAAAGACAAGCCCCAAGGAGTTTTGCAGTCCTCAAATACGTCAAGAAATCAGCATTATTCTTTCTAAACACTGGCTCAGCAGATCTGTTCGTCGTCTCCGGGGAGAAGTTTTGCCGGCTGTTCTTTAGCTCTCACATTTTTACGCATACCAGCCTTTTCTATTTCTATAAAAAAGAATGAATGCTCTGATTCTTTCGGAGGTGATAAAGCAAACTTTAAATGCTATTTTATTTTTGCTGCTCTAGTGTTCACAATCTGAGGTCTCTGTCTCCCAGGGAGCGGAAACATTCTTCCACAAACTGCTCGGTGACCTCAGTCAGGCATGAGGGCTTCCACTTAGGATTCTGGTCCTTATCAATTAGCACTGCAAGCAAGTGAGAGGAAAATTCTTAATCACTTGATTGCATGGTGTGATTTAGGAGGAAGAAAAAAAATCATTCAAGCTTCTTACCGGCTCTCACCCCTTCGTAGAAGTCGTGTCCTCTCTACACACACAAAAAGACGTCAAACACTTTTGACCTTCAAGTTTATTTATAAAGCACACTATCATACACAAAAACTGAATTAACAGAATAAAAAATAAAATAAAATAAAAGAAGAAGGAAAGAAGGAAAAGAATAAAAATGGGAGAATTTAAGGGAATAATAAATAATAAATAAAAGAAAAGAATGGACGAATTTATCAGCAGATTAGAAGAAAGTACAGAGAGAAATAGGGCAGAATAATGTTCTGAGATGTCACATACCATACAGGCCTGGGTGAGTCTGTACTCCATCACAAAAACGTCCTGAAGACTCATACTGGCTCCGTCCCGCTGCTGCCTGAAGGTCAGCTTCAGCGAGGTTGGAGACATCTTAGCCAAAGTCTACAGCATCAGAAAACATCTTTAGAAATCTCCAAAGCTTCATTTCAGTTCAGACGTTTGCTGAAAAGTCAAATTTACACAAGACTTGAAATATTATCATAGTTTATCAGCAAAGAGATATGTGGTATTACTGTCTGCTTTAAGCATCTCAACTGTTTGTTCACTTAAAGGAGGAAAACTACAATGAATGATGGGTTTCACAAGAAGACGATGCAAGACGCTGCACACTTGAGAGTAAACTTGATTTAAAACCTTTTGAGAACTTGTGCCACTCTGGACACTCCCAATATATTTATTTATTTATAGGAAATGGGAAAATCAGACCAATTGCTTATCAAAATTCATACAACATGTAGCCCATTTTTTTCATTAGCCTTAATGCTTATTCACACAATGAAATCACTGTCAAGTGCTTCTGATGCATTTTTAATTGAAGCTGGATAAAAGGGAATTTCTCTCAATAATTCATGCAGCAATAAAACAACAAGGAAGCACCGTCCGTCGGCAGCTGCCAAGCACAAGATCCTGCCAGCGTTTTCCGTTTTGACAAGCTCCTCACGATATAAAACACTTGGAGATGCAGGGCACATCAGCTACTCGAGACGAGGAACAGAATGTCTCCATAATGCTGAGTGACCCATAATGCAATTGCAGGTTAATTATGTGATGAGTGTTTACACACAACAGAAGGCTTTTAGATAAAATAACAGGCAACACCCACTTCCAATTCTAAAGCGATGAAGATGGTCAGCGTCAACTTAATTGTCATCATCATGTTTTAAACCCCTGTAGCAGTGGGAGAGAACAGCACCTCTGTAAGTGGTAGCAGAACAAGCCTAACCCTGTTAAAGGCTTTTGTGCTGCTATCACTCCTGTAATGAGACACATAAAGACATCACACCCACACACTGTGCACTGGAAGCTAAATCTTTACTTGGCTGGTGAACGCTCCTGAGCCAGCCCTGTGAAACGGTCAAATCAGATTTCCTGTTTTACCTGATCGAATTCCCGCAGTTGGACACGATAATGGAATGTAATCGTTTGCTAAAGGGTCTGTACTGGTGTCTGAATGTGGTCCATATTGGAATTGACATATTTTTGGTTTGTTATGATTGATTTTTTTTTCTGAACACATGATGAAAACTCACTTGTCATTTACCTACAGAAACTGCAGCGGAGGGTAAGAAGCCCAACAAGAGCAAGTGTGCAATATTCTGAGCTCTGAAAGGTAGAAGGCATGGCTGCAAATATGGAAATAACTTTTTGAGCCAAGATAATAAAAGGTTATCTTATCTTTTCTTATCTTATTGTTTGATGTTACAGTCAGATTTTAATGAAGGCCTTAACATTGCACCATATGTAACATCACATGGGGCTGCTGGTGGTTTAGTGGTTAGGGTGTTCACCCTGCGTTGGTTTGAATCCCAAGACTGCCAGTGGCACCACTGAGTAAGGTACCGTCCCCACACACTGCTCCCTGGGCGCTATGTTCCTGGCTGCTGCTTCACTTGGGTTTAATGTACAGAATGAATGGGTGAATGGGTTTCATGTACAGAAAGAATTTCACACTGTTCACACTGTGTGCTGTGGTGTGTTTCCTGATAACAGAATGTTCACCTTTACATGTAAAGACTGCCGAAGTGAACACTAGTATCTATGGGGTAAACAATTTTCACCTGACCTGCTAACGAATGAGAAAGAGCCCAGTCTGTCCATGAACCCACCTGTAACTGTTTCTGTGCAAACGCAGAGCCATCCTTCTGCAGGTTCTCCAGGATTTCCTCCATGCTGCTGGCTGTAAAGAGCCTGCAAGAAAGACACAAGTTGAATAAGACCATGGTGCACAGTAAGGTTGGAAGGGTTATCCATTTTAATGAGATACTGCAACATAAAACCAAATCATAATCATACTGCTTCGAACTTGAACAATTCCGATAACCGTCAACGATTATTGTCATGATTTAAGCACACAGCCTCTCCCTGTAAAGCCTGTATACACACATTTACAGAGTTGGTGTAGACAGGGTCATGAGAAAATATGGCAGGCTCAATAAAAACCTATCAGTATAATCCCTGTGGGGAAGAGATTTCAGTATGTATTGCTGCATTTCAACATTTTTGATATGCTTTAAAACATAAATAACATGGAAGACACATTTACATTAATATATTTAGCAGATGCTCTCAACCAAAATTTGAATCATGTAGGAGTATTACCGTATTATCATAATTATATAGAAGCATTATGGCCCAAACAGAGGCTCAAAAGGATCTTCTATCCTTAAACCATAAGACTTCTTAACCTCACTGCATCTCACCTCTGTCTGTGATTTTAGTCTGTACATCAACCCACAAGTCTATACATCAGCCTACTGCACTGATCTTGCTTCTGTTTGTAATGTTTGTTTATTTGGAATATACTTTTTGTGGGGTTTTTTTGCGACCTTAGTTTAGTCTATTCAGATCTCTTTAATTTAAATAATTTGAACTTAATTGCATATTACAGGTTGACTCAGGGGCTCATTCCACTACATGTTGTACTTGTTTAACTATGTGACAAAGAATCTTGAATGATGTTCCAGCACTGCAGTGTCAGGGATTGTTCCTGGAGTACTGTGGTATGACTGAATAATCATTTAAGTCACTGAAATCATGACAGAAATTGTCATTCTATCCCATAACTGACGCGGTGCACGTATGAGCAACAAGCCTCTAAACTCTAAAACAGATAGCTGGCGGATGTTCCCTTTAACCTCTGTGCACCGTGGCGGACTAACGGAACATGTCAAGCAGAATTAGTCATCCCACTCGCACAGTGGAGCGGCTCCATAATGCATCTGCAGTCGTTATATAACACGCAGAGATAGCATGGGCCTGAGCCAAACAGGTAAATACGGAGTTTACTTGCTCATTAAAAATGTGTTCAGCTAAACGCTTGAAACCCCCTGAAGCAGAGATGTGGCAACTGTTCGGCGGCATGACAGAGCAAGGTTCTGGAGCACTGTCGTCCTATCAGATGGAGCGGCACTAGGCTGATCGCTGCAGATTATTTTGGTCCTTTGATCAGGAGTCACTGAGATATTTCCAAGAGGAATTAACTCTGCCTTTTATGACTGGAACGCTTCCCATGAAGTGTCCTGCCTTAACCCTTAGAACTTGCAGAAACTATCTGTGATTTCAACAGCAGGACCCAATTATTTCTCCCTCATAGTTTACTGAAACGTTGAACCAAGCGGGACATTTTGGTTTTAACTCACTGCTTTCAGGTGATTCACGTGTTAATAAGTAGATCAAATACATATGTTGGAGTTTTTTTGGATGAAAAGTTATTGTTGGTGACAAACTGTTGGCTCTGATGAAAGAAAATGATTGGCATTGATCCCTGCCTGATAGAACAAATTAGTTAAAAGAAATGCTTTAAACTATACTTTAGAAAAGAAGCCAGTCAAGTTATTTAGCTGAGTAGTTCTTAAACAGGTCTTCAAGGACCCTCAGATGGTCCATATTTTTGCTCTGTTTCTTTGTGCTGGGATCCAGCTAAAATCTTCATACCACAAATACGAAGCAGAATTCTGCCCCAAAATATGAGCACTTAGCCATTGTAAGTTAATTAAGTATTTGCAAGTTTTTATTATGACAAGGTGTCCCCCAGCCTTTGATGCGCAGCATACAATTAGGGAGTGCTACTGGCCAGTGTGGAAAGCAGCTAATCCGTACCTTTAAAAGCTTCCACAACATTTGTTTCAGTTGAGTTTCACCTCTCTAAGTTTCCATTAGTAAAGGTGGATTCGTTTTAAAAGGTGGTCTTTGGTTTCGCTCTATTTTTGTGCGGCAACATAAAAAGGGTTTAATTTATCTAAATGTCCAGAGAGAGGATGGACTGAGGTTAGGAGCGAGTTTAACTTTACCTATCAATGGCTTCTGTGTGCTCCTGCAGGACAAACAACTTCTCTGCATCCAGGGTGCTCTAGGGACACAATACAATAGTCTCTGTTAAAACCAAACTGAATTATACACAAGAATGTGCTTGAGCACAAGGTTCTTCAATCCTCCTAAATTATCTGTGCTGCACTGTCCATATAAGTGTGTGTGTGTGTGTGTGTGTGTGTGTGTGTGTGTGTTCCTTCTGTCCGCTTTGTCCTCTCGGGCACTGTTTTACACTCTGTTCAGCAGTTCTGGTTTGAGTGAGAGACTGACAGACAGAACTAACTCTGATCTGTGCCAAAGTGTCAGTGTGTGTAATCCTGAAGGCCAAAAAGCTCCATCAGACTAAAAAATCAGCATAATTCATCATTCAGTCGAAATGTGAACAAAGTGTTTTCCAGTGTTTTGATGGGAAATCGCTCTTTGCAGAGAAACCTACTGACTTACTGAGTTGTAGAGAAACTTTCTTTTACAGTGATGGCGATAAAAACCAAGAGTCATGACACAAATACAGTAATTTTTTTTACTATATACGTGAATGCAGTGTTGAGAGTCTTGCCCAATTATTCTTTCTGTTGGTGTAGCATGGTCTTCCGACACTAGTCTGTCATATGGAGGCCAGCAGTGTTACCCATTGCTGACACCAAGTATCAGTGCCAGGCCAATATCAGCAGAAAAGCCCAGACTGTATCTGATCCTATGTTGTAACAAATGTAATCCGTAACAGCACACGCACACAGTGATATCACTGAATTTCTTTTACAATGGTGGTGATAGAAACCAAGGGTCATGAAGTCTATAACACATCTATTTACTATTTAAAATGAAAGGGGGGCATGTACACTTGTAATCACATTTTTATCTGTAATGTTAATGTTAAAATAGTGGTACATTTGAAAAAAGCCCTATAGGCACTGTTTTGCCTTACAACACCTCCACTATGAAATGTGCCTTAAATTAATTTTTATATTATTATTTTAGGCCAAAACATTCTCAAAACTACCACAAAACAGTGTCCTAGACATCAGGCAGTGTAATGGTGTATTCATTTAATTTAATATCTTTGTGATGTAGCTTTTAAAGCTCTTCAGGCTGGTTCTGACTGGTTGGTTGGAGTTCTGATGAGTTACTATTGCTGTAAAAAATTCTGACATCTCTTTAGAAAGGGAATTGCACATTATTTAAATTTCAAAGATTTCATTAAGCAGAAATTTGAAAGATTTGCTTATGTCCCATCAGTTAGCATTATTCACATGCCATAAATTGCCAAAAACATTTGTCCACTGTTATAACAGTATGTCTAACAGAAACCGAGCAAGTCCAACTGAGATTACTTAACAACCTGAAATCAACCCTTTTTTGGCCTTTAGTATAAATTTTCATCAGTATTATTATTACTATTATTACAGGACAAGAACATGTACAGATTAAATGAACAGAAATGATCTTCAATTAGACCAGAACTCTTGCAGAATGAATACAGAATCTGATCACCACCATATGAGGTTACTGTATCAGCATTTACATTCCATTCTTATCCGGGCATGAGAAGAGAACAGAAGACTACAAGTCATGTCTCAAGTACTCAGAGGTATCAGACAACATAAACAGGCTAAATAAAGTGCACCCTCAGACTAGCTCAGAACAGAGGCTGGGAGGGATGAAATGTGATAAAAGTGTATCGTGTTTTAATTGTGGAAGATTCAAAGGCAGTACAGATACTGTCTGCATCAGCAGACGTACAGTGTGTGTGAATAATGATGTGAGTATTGTGAGCATGAAAGGCAATTTTCCCAGCCCCTCTGATGGAAATGTATGAAAAGCTGTGTGATGTAGCAGCCGTTATGAGTCAGAATAATCCTCTCTCAAGTATGCCTGTTCTACACACACACGCGCGCGCACACACACACACACACACACACACACACACACACACACACACACACACACGCACACACACACACACACACAC